>JAUMHM010013469.1:0-17371 GCA_032362435.1 Melikaiella ostensackeni
CTTTACAATTTTATATACTTTGGGTCAATAAAAAACGATGTCTTTCAAAAAACCAGCAAAGATGTCATTTAATAATCTTGATTTTAACTATTAGACCCCTTTCTTCGGAGCCGGTCACATATGTAAACTAACTTTAATTATGATATGTTAAAAACGAGTAAAAATTGTTTATTTTATAAACAAATTTTGTAAGCAAATGCACAATATACAGCTATTTCTCAGCTGATTTATTTAATTTCTTAATCAATATTAACTAAAATTAACTCCAAGATGACCCCTCACAGTGATACTTCATAGCGGATAGTCATTATAATTTTTTATGCATCGTATCTTAGAAAAAAGAAATTAAAAATCACGTTCTAATCTCAGGGTGTCCACTGAGCCGAGAAACCGGGAAAACTAGTAAATGACCTGGGAATTTTCTCAGGTCGAGAAAAACGGGGAAGTAACAGTAAATTTATTTTTTAAAGTTTTAAAGTCAATTTTAGTCCGCTTTTCGAAATATAGTTTGAGATGCAGGAATTTAAAATTCAATACTCCTAGATTAAAACATACAATACTGTTTGGCTTGAAGTTTATATTTTTCAAAAACGTATCATAAATCAGAAATTACCTATAAGGCCCTAATATTCTTAATAGTTGAAGAATTTTTAATTTCTAGCGTCCAAAATTTAATAATTTTAGGTCCAAACTCGACAAATTAAATAATTTCAAATCTATAGTGTTTGAAATTCAAAAATTGTGAATGGATTCCTTATGGATTCAACAAATTACATTTAAAATTGAAGTCTCAATAGTAGCCCGATTTTAAAAATGTTCTTCAAGTATAATATACATTTCAAAATTGAGCATTTTTGAAACGATTTATAAAATCAAGAAAAATATACTGATGTGAATATTGTTACTAATTTTGGAAGAAGTGCTAAAGCTTACTTTAGAAAAGAATAGTTCTGGTTTAAATTTTTATTTACTAATAGTAATTCTGATTTTTGTGTTTTACACATTCGCTGTAGACAATGCCTGCAATTATTATTCAATCCTAATGATCAAGACAAGGGCTAATTTTAATACTTGAAATTCCTTACGACTGTGTTTGGTTGTTCTTAAATTAAGTAAAATCATTTCAGGGAAAATTTGTTTACGAATTAATAACTGTGTTATTCATGAATAAAAGTATAAATTAGACGATTTCGAATTTCAATCGCTTAATGTTGTATAATTTCCTTAAGTAAGGTTAAGTTCATTTATTTGGAATTTCTTTTTTGAATACTTCAAATTACAAGTTAAAAATAAAGAAATCAAATTCAGTTGAAATAAAAATTCGAATTTCTCTTCAACGTTCAAAATTCAACTTTATCAACAAACTTCTCAGATATTAAAAAATTTAAACTTCAGCAATCAAATGACCAAATTTGGACAAACACACATGCGAATACCTCAATTCAAAATGAAAAAGCCCTGAATACAAAAAAAAGGGAAGAGAAGGAAGGCGACCACCAAATCATCGAATTTTTTCATGTGCAAAGTATGTCATTGCAGTCGATGGTGCGAGAATAATATTGGCGCTTGCGCACTTTGAAATATAATTATTTTGCACACCAGTAGATAAAGTTGCGCATGCGTACTTTAGAGACAAAAAACTTCGCACAGCGGCAAAGTTTGAAGCTTATGTAACGGTTTTTGAAAAAATAGCGTGTGACACACGTGCGCACAGGTAATTGCTGGCTCGTGCTTAAAGCTTAATGCGAATGCTGAAAAATTTACACTCGTATGTAGTCACCTATTTTGCGCACTTCTATCACAAACAACTATTTTTTGAGAGAAAAGTGTATTTCAAGCATGTATATCACTGAATCATTTCCTATTCAGGAATTTCTTTCTTCGCTTAGTGCTTACCCAGGCAGATCCTTTTCATGGAATGGTTTTCCCAAAAATGTTTAACATGGCGAACCCTTTTTTTCTTTTTTGCATATAGAAAATACACCATTTTCCGAGAGTTCAGAGATTTCATTTTACTATGCTGCTTTGCAAAATAACGAAAGCCAAACTTGCATAATCACTGCTTCTGTCAAAAAAAAGTAATTCATTATGACTGCTACTGAAAACGCAACTTGTGCCCTTTATAGTAAATATATACGAATTCCTATCTATTTACTTGGAGAGGGCATGGGTTGCGTTTTTATTAGCAGCCATGACGAATTACTTCTTTTTCAATAGAAGCAGTTGGTACAGTCTCAATTGTTTTCCAGTGAAATATATTGAAAACGATTGCGAATCAGGTAACCAACCGCAAGTGTATATGTTCGGTTTGGTTCCTTTGAAATCGAATCGGAGGGCATATGGCGAAGCCACTGGGCGCGTCCTCAGGTTGCGGATAAAGGGTCCCTATGCCGAGGTTTTCTGCTGAATACGGTTTTAAAAGTTGATAAGCAGTCGCGGACAACTGTGTAGGGATGGTCCCGCAGGAAATAAGGCGTGAACAACCGTGCCGAAAGCTGAGTGGCACAGGTGATGTGTCTCTTACGATGTCTCTGAGATACCGGGCAACCTCCTACAGTATCAGCCTTACTCTTGCATGCGGGGCTCTGCAAGGGTGGACGAACAATTTCCCTAGCTTCTCGTGGGAACAACTATGATGACTTGCTGGATTACTACAATGCCAGCATTATCCCTGCTCGTAGGGGTCACGTGGTGCACCTGCACACACTGTGGTGCCAGTAACACCCAGAGCTTTCGCACGTTTCGCAACAGAGGTTGCGAAACCACGTCGACAACCTCTTGCAAACAGGATATATTACACACGGAACGCTTCCCCAACCGCTGCAAGAACAAGCCGCATTAGCCGTGGAAGCGACAATAAGACTAACCGCGAAAATCAAGCATTCCTCGATAGATGATGGCGATTTCAGGACGAGGAGAAACATCAACATCCAAGTGTCTTCCAGTGTCTTCATAACCAAATTATCTTAGGTATAGCTCACATCATGGAAAATGGAAGAGATTTTCTTCTGACAATGGTCAGGAACCATAACATGATTGGCAAATGAGCGTTCCTGTACGAAGCCGCGAAGGAGGCAGCCGAGACACTTGGCCTGGACCTTAACATCAGGAGTGAGGAAAGTGCATTATTTCATCTGGATGCCTCACTTCTAAAAGCCCGAGTAATCAAAGCAGAGGTGAACAAGTTCCTCGAACAGCTCCACGACAAGGAAATGCACGAAAACTTCCACAGAAATGTAAAATATCAGTCCTTGTCGATGGAGCTAACGTTTGCTTTCCTCAAATTATCCGGACTTAATTCAGACACAGAGGGTTTTATTTTCACATACCAGAACATTCTCATTTCCACCTTTACATACCGTAGCCAGGCATACTATCCTTAACTGAATTTACTAGAACTACAAGTTCTTGCCAACAATCTCTATTGAACACTTGATGCCTGACATCGTACTCCTCAACCTCGAGAAACAAACAATTTTCGTGAACAATTTCTCGGCTCCGGCCGATAGCAACATCATAGTCAAGGAAGAGGAAGAGAGACTGAAGAATATACGGTTGGAATGATTGTGCAAAGCCATCACTGGCTCGTAACCTCCAAACCATATACGCGTGCCAAAAACATGCCGAAGCATTTGCGAGATCAATGCAGAGAGCTGCCATATTTGGGTTGCTCCGAATCCTTAAGACATACGAGGGTTTCACCGGCCCTTGATTGTCAATCCATCGCACCCTTTGGCTACCCATTTCACTGTCGTTAGGCGTGGCCATAGTTTTAATTTACCGCGGTTCTACTGGGAGCCAGCGTCATTTTCCTGGATGCCAGTCGATGCCAGGGGGACCCTGCGGTGGTTGTTCGGTCGATTTTGTATTTATTTATAAATATATATTCGTATATAATGT
Organism: Melikaiella ostensackeni; assembly: GCA_032362435.1. NCBI lineage: Eukaryota > Metazoa > Arthropoda > Insecta > Hymenoptera > Cynipidae > Melikaiella > Melikaiella ostensackeni. Next base: position 3,901 of record JAUMHM010013469.1, read on the forward strand.
TCGGAATATTTTGAAGTAAGCCTGTGGCACGTGTAAACTTTAATTTGTTGTATTTTAGGAGCTGAATCGACATAATTACGTCACTCCGACGTCATATTTGGAATTGCTCACGAGCTACGGTGAACTCTTGGCTAAAAAGAAGAACGAACTTATATCAGGAATAAATCGCTTATCTACAGGTAATCCCCTCACAGCAAAAAAATATTTTTTGAATATCCCTAGGATATACTGCCAGGACATAAGATATCCTGAAAAAAATCCCTAAAAAGCTACCATGATTTTATCAGTGCAGGCGCATTTCCATTTCCGAAAAAAGTGCCCACCCTATTATCTCGGACAGCAAACTAAATTTATATATTTTCACTAAGTGACGAATATTTTTTCGCTGCCAAATTAGTAAATATTTCGACTAATCGATTAGTATTTTTCTACTAGTCTTTAGTCGCTCCCTTCCCATTAATTGAATCAGTAGAATTGGACTAGTAATTAGTGAAATTTCACTAATTTAAATTGAGTGAGTTGTCCTTTAGACACATTGACTCATGTATTGTTCCGCAGATTTGCTTCCTAACACCCTAAAATAGTTAATAGGGAGAAAAAACAACCGCTTTAAGTACGCATATGCAGTAGGCTGGGTTGAATCAGAAAAGTACAGGAATCAATTTCATAACCTGAACCAGGAAAATTTCGTTTTTGGTCCTTTATGCCGTGTGAAATTTTTAAAATAAATTGTTCAATATTTGGAGGATACACGGAGTCAAAATATTTTGCAGAATTGAGTTCACGTTTCGTCTTTTTGCGATGAAGCAAATCTCGCATTACAGAAAATACACAAGATAATTTTTTTGTACATTTCCCGAGAGATTAAAGGGTCTGACTTCAGTTTGGGCCACGACAAAGCTTCTGCACGGGCAACTAGATTAGAAGAAACCCTACAAGATTCGGGGAGCTTAGGATATCCGGGGCGACAAATATTTAATACACATTCCGATAGGATTTTCTGCGAGAAAAATGACTCCGAATCTTTCAAATGGATGTCACGAAATGTTTTTAAGATATCGATTTTTCCAGGTTAATATTATTGATTTTTTTTAATTCACACAAATCGTTAATGCGGACTTCAATAGGATTTTTGGCGCAAGAAACGAATGGTAGTTATTCTATTGCACCAACACTCGATTGGATTAAAGGCCGTTTGAAACCAAAGATTTAAATGTGACTATATTTTTTGTGAGCTCTCAAAGAGTTGTCGAATACCATTGGCTGTACTTGAAACGCACACGCGATTTTCTTCAAACTATAGTAAAATTCAATTGTTTCGGTTCAAATAGTCTTTGCTTCAAGCGAGTTAGGGTGCAATTAAATACCTACCAAAACGAATCATATTCAAATCGATATCTCGATTAATTCTCCTGATACCGATTTTTTATATTAAAATAATTTAATATTTTCTAATTTATTGGTTGCCGCATACCGTTAATGAAACGATATGCTTGATTTTGTCGTAAACGTATGTGTAGCGTGGAAAAAGTTTGAATCTTGAAAGAAGACTATGATAAAGACTTCCAAAACCTCCTCAGTTTCCAAAATAATTTCACCGCAGGAAGTCGCGTGTAATTGAATCGAGGTCGCTCAGCAGGAGATACGTTGGGGGAGAAGCAAATTGATTTAATTAGAAGGACTGGACTGAATTGTATTCGTATCTTTTATTTCCGAACGCCCTTTACATTAATACAATGAAATTTCAATTTATAAGAAGTTACAACAACGGTTCCTGGCCATATCCGCCACTATATTTTACTTTCCTGAACTTGACTAGACTGTGACTGACTAGAAATTCGCATACCCGCAAATATAATAATCTATGGAGTGCAAAAATTAACTTCGGAACAGGATATTGTATCGACCCTTTCACTATCAGCCATAGACTTTACCATCAAAAAAAAGTTTTGCTTTTAACTCTCTTTTTTTCAATTTTATGGTAGTTGAATGGAAGAAATTATGTCGCCAGATTTTACAGTTGAAAGAATCTTTTTTGCAATTTATGCATGAAAATGGTGACATTCTGTTTATGTGAAGTGTGCGCGAGGAGCCAGATTCCTCTACTGTGAGATTAACGTGCGAAAATATGGCATTCCCGAACGCTAAGCTCATAGTAGAGGAAACTGGCACTTTGCGCACACTTTACAGAAACGGAATATCGTCATTTTCCTGCATGATTTGCAAAAAATATCGTATGTTACACGTGAAAAAAGATTTTCTATTTCTCGCACTTGTTACACAATCACAGAAGAAGAGGCAAGAATTGATTCAGATAAAAATGCTGGTGGTCACTTCGGCATGCAAAAAAATGAAGATCGATAAGGGTAAAATGGAAAATTAGCGATCGTCATTTTTTTTGCATGCTGAGATGACACCAGCATTTTTACCTGAATCACTTTTCATCCTTTGTTTCTTCTATGATATACTATTGTGCCTGGTTTTGTCGGTTCGCTTGTGCATGAACTATGCACCTCGTTTAGTGGAAATTGTTTCAGATTCCGTCCTTGCAGAAATTATCAAGCACTATTGCGCTAAGCGAGAAAATGAAAACTACTATAACTAGCCTAAGCACCTAATGTAGGTGAATTATTCCATTCATGAACGTAGCTGGATAATGTTTCCAAAATCTCATTTTATTTTTAATATATAGAAATTTGTCAATCTAATCCCTCTTGGATAAGACGCACGTGATTCTTCTGATTTTGCAATAAAAAATTGTTTATTTAAACAATTTCTATTGAAAAATAGACCTGCGTATTATTCTGGAATCAAATTTAGCTAAGAAATACCTAGTCTCTTGCAGAGTGCCTCGCTGTAAAGTTATCGAGCGTCGGCCTTGGATATCCAGTGGAAGAAATCTGCAAAGCATAGTACCATATTATTCGAAATAGTTTGCTGATTTCTTCCGCTGAAGATCTTCGTTCAACTCGACATGTTTACAATCTAAGACTTCGCGCAAAGAACAAGCGTGATATTTATTTTGTTACAAGAAGCGCGCCGACTAATTTTGCCAAACAAATTATCTGCAAAGTGTTTGCATATATTATTCCCTTGTATTCGGCTAATTTACTCAATTTCCGGAATTTTGAACTTATATTTTTATTATCAATAATTAAAATTTTTCATTTCAATCATGATAGACGCAGTTTACTTCCACGGTTCCACTGATACCAAAAAATTCATTTATGCAACGCCCGCATTAAGAATGCGAGTTTTTACGTCCATGTGGCGTGACAAAAATGGGCGATTTGTGATCGATGATGTTAGCTTATTTTTAGCAAGGTAAAAGTACTTTTACCCCGGTGATGCAGGAGGGAAAGTGATTTTTGCGTGATAAGAAGAAGCCTTTAGTCAATTTCCAAGTGACAGGCTTCTCTGCAGCACTCTTTGGCGTGCAATTTTTACATAATTTTATTTCGTCAATCGGTCACAAATCGACTCACGTTTGACACGCTTCACCGGCTTTTGAAAACTCAAATCAGATGCTTTTGTCCCTTAGCGCACAATAAACTATTTTTTCTGTGTAACATTTCGTGCATGAGTTGCAAAAGTCTTTTTCTAACATCCACCTCGACAGTAAGATTTTTCTTTCCTCTAAACAATGCGCAAAAAATTTCATTCCAGCCGAACGTGCGATAAAGGAGAAAGGTCGGAGCGATGATAGATTAAATATGTTTTCTTATGGACATTTAGTCAAGTTAACATATATTTGGTATGATATAGCACTGCTTTTTCCAAGAATGTAGTGTAAAAATTTCGGTTAACGAGGGTCGAGCGTGGCACCTCTAGTCATGAGTGCATCTAAAATTTTTGTCCACGGAAGAATACTATATTTGTTTGAGCAGAATTTAAAAATTGTGCAACAATTTATGAAACCGAGCTTTTTATAATTTCTTGGGTGACATTATTACTTAAAAATGCAAAGAATTTCATATTTGATTTATTCTTGTAGTGGTTTGTCATGCAAACATGACATGGTGGCCTCTTCTCTAATCTCCATGCTTATCGGTCTCAGGTGTTTTTTTCCAAGGTTATTTTTAGTATCGTTTTATTAAAATATCTTCCATATTTGTACCATTAGCTGAATAGTAAGCCTTATCCAGTGAAAGGGGGCAGTTCAGTGCGTAAATAGTTTAATTCTGACTACTCAAAGTCGGATATTGGCGTTGTAAAAAATCAAAATATGAGATGGCGCGAAGTATTCTCCACTAGACACGTGCTAAAACAATCTGAATTCTCCACGAATTACAATGGCCGATAACAATTAGCATTTTTTTGTACCCAAAGACTGGACAAGGTTTGACAAGGTGAACCTGAAGGACTTTGATGTCCTGAGATCGAATCCGTTGTCCAAATTTCTCCTATACGTCAGGATTACCAGAGTTCCTAACCTAGAAGTGGAAAAATGGCAATTTTTAGCCATATTTGAAACAATATCACGCGAGCAGCAATTTTTTTCTAAAAACTGCTCACACCATCGTTCAGCACTCCTTTTTACCTTTCACTTCCAATTTTGATCATCCAGAAACGATTCCTTTTCTCTGAGATATGGCACATTAACCATTTAAATTTCACACTAAAAAACGAGTAAAGAAGGCGAAGAAAGTAAATAAAATTGTGTTATTCGATTGATAAAGGGTTTGGTGTCTGAAAGTTTTTGAGTTTTCTGAATCCGAATTTGAGGTCAGATTTGCAAAATTCGAGATGGCGGATCCAATATGGCGGACCAAAACTTGAAGAAATTTTTTAATTTGTACAAGGCTTAGTGTCTTAAAGTTTTTGAGATTTCTGAATCTCATTTGAGCTCAAACTTGCAAAAATCAAGATGACGGATCCATTATGATGGACCAAAACTTAAAAAAATTCTTCAATTTGTACGAGACTGTTTCTTTAACACTTTCAGATTGCTGGATCCGAATTTGAGCTCAGATTTGCGAAATTCATGATGCCAGATCCAATACAGTGGACCAAAACTTTACGAATGTCTTGAATTTGTACAAGACTTAGTTTCTTCAATCTCATAAGATTGCTAAATTCGAATTTGAGCTCAGATTTCCAAAATTCGAGATGGCGGACTCAGTATAGTGAAACACAATTTCAAGATATACGGATTAAACAACTCAGAAGACTTTTAATCGAAGAAAATAGTGCTCTGAAAAGAACTGATTAAATACCTCAAATAAAAAACTTCAAATAAAATATATTGGACACATATTTTAGTATTTTTGAGCAACACAACTATTTATCAAGTAAGGACACCAGTCAATGTAACATACGGAAACCGTAAGACTGATGAAATTTGAGTGGAATATTTTTCGTTTCACATTGGGACTGAATGCTATGGTACAAATAGGATCCAATATAGTGAAACAAAATTTTGAGATATACTTTTTTTGATAAAAATATATCGTTTTTCATCGAAAGATCTTTTAAATAATTTGCGGCTGTTTTTACTAGAGTGATTGTTTCTTTTTAAAGACCAGCAGTAATCAACCTTCATTGTCGTATTCCATCTACCTTGGTAGTGCTTTTCCTTTTGCTTCATGTCTTGGTGAAAACGTTCACCCATCTCTTCACTGGATTCTCCAGGATTGTCTGGAAAGTAATCCAAATGGGAAAATAAAAAGTTTACTTCATAACTCATCAAGCATCCCAATTCCTTAAAATAGTTTAGCATAGTAGATACAATTTTTTAATAATTAGGGTCGTGATTCTTTGCTAAAGAGATTACATTTACCCCTTTGAAACTAATCCATGCTTTCTTTTCCTTAGTCGTCATTGTTTTCTTACAATTTTTATCTTTCATTAAAGCTCTTATGTCAGGACCGACAAATATTCTTTCCTTTACCTCGGCATCAGACAACTTGGGAAATTTTGAATGTAAGTGTTTTATTAGCCATTCACATTTAACGCCTTGACAAATTGTTTCATTAAGCCAAGTTTTATATGAAGTGGTGGCAACGGAATTTCTTTTTTTTGGAACAATGAGGTGAGCATTTATAATATTTTTTGATCCAATTGCTAATTCAGTTCTAGGTGGTCAATTTTTTTTAATCAGTGCTCATGTCGTGCACTACTGTCCCATTCGCGAAGGAAGCAGGAATGTTTTGTGAATCCTGATTGCTGACCTAATAGTATATTCATCCTTTTAAGATCACAAATAAGTCAATCATGCTCAGAGTACTTTATCTTACCAAGAAGAAGTTTTATCCTTTTATGTGATTCTTTTAATGTGGTAGAATGGGCAAGAGGAACAGCGGCATATTTATTGTCATTATGAAGTAGAACAGCTTTAAGACAGATTTTAGAAGAATCAATAAAAAGCCGAAAATTAGTTGGATTGTATATCCCAGGGATAAATTCATTTATTAATCCTTGCACATTATGACAATATAGAAGGGATTCCCCCTTTAAAAAATATTTTTGAAATTCATCAAAATCCGTCGGGGTCACCTAGTTCGGTCTTTGGGTACAAATTCTGTCGGCCTGTGTTATTACCTCTAGAGGGTCTGAAATTTTCTCACAAAACGTATTTCATATTCCTTTATAATATTTTTCAAATTCAATTTCTAAAGTTGAACTACCTGGCCACGCTCGACCCTCCTTTTTTTTGTTATGTGGTAGTATGTTCAGTATAATATTGTACTATATAACTTTTTTATACTATGTTTTTATGGAAGATATCTTGCATAAAAGCATGGTGTGAAAAAACTGGATTAATGTGTACAATTACGGTCGTATATTGTGGGCTCTTTTCTAACAACATTTGGGTCTATGTTTTTCATTATGACAGCTTATAGAGGTTAGACGGACAGTTAGGGAGGTTAGATGAGCAGTTAAGGAATGTCTCGATCCCTGACACCGAAAGCGCGGCCGCGAGATCTTATTATAATATCATTAATATATAATTCACAGCTTTTTACAGAATGTTAAGGCTTTTTTTTAATTCCATTAAGAAATTTTCCAAAAATATAAAAAATTATTACGACTTGCTGAAAATTACAGTCAGATTCTCTCGAAATCTCGTATCAACGGGCCCTTTTTAGACAGTACTCATGTCATTCATGAAATTTTCAGGCCTCGACAAATTGACCACCACAGAAGTTGAAGTGAAAGATATGCAAGTGACTTTACAAGACATGAAACCAGAACTGGAGAGGGCAGCAGCAGCTACGGCAGCTATGATTGTTCACATTACCAAGGATACCGTAAGCTTTCTGACGTCCAAATAAAAATAGTCGTAGGGTTGCCATATGTACAAAGGAGTTTAGCAGGATACCCAGTGCCAAAACCCTAAAAAAAAGGTTACCGCGTCTTTTGACCGGAACGTCTGGTACAGCCTAGTATATAACCCTATATAAGGTTAGGCGCGATGATGATTTATAACGCACTTCACTCATTGGCTGCACAGTGATCAATAAAAATCCACGCTCATTTCTGCCACTTATGCGCGCGAAAGTTGGAAAAAAAAGTTCCCCAAGTATAAAACGAAACAAAAAATCTTCTCCAATATTCATACATTCAAAAAACTGTTAAATGCTTACGAACCTCGAATAAAATAAGAAAGCAGAACAAATGAAGGTTCAGCAGGATTAGCAGAACGGCATAAAGAAAGCAGGATAAATACTGCTAAAGCAGGACGTTTGGCAACCCTGCGTCTCGATAAACGATCAATATCCGTCTCAAAATGAGCTCAGTTTTTTTCTGTTTATCCCCAAAGACCCTACTTGTTGTCTAAAATTGGTACAAGTGTAAGTGCCATATATTGAAACGAATTTTCGCGTCCAGTGCAAAATTGCCTAAAATGAGTATCTACAAAATATATTTCTGAATACAGGTAGAAGCTGAGAAAACGAGAGCTCAAGCTATGGAGCAAGAGAAGGCAGCAGCGAAATTAAAGGACGAAAACCAAGCGATTAGAGATGAAGCCGAAGCTGATCTAAGTACATGAAAGAACAGAACATATTTATAAGAATCTTCTCAGTGTACGGTCAAAGTTCAAACTTACTCAATAATATTTTTTACTCAAATATAGTCATTTAGATTTGAGTTAGATAAAAGTCGCTACTTTTATTCAATTTGATTACCAATAATTCATTTTATCTATGAAAAGTCGTCACATTCTATGTTTTCGAGGTCGCTGAGTACGAATCCAGACTCGTTGTGGTTCTATGATGTCACACTTTGTCCGTAAACTCAAAAAGAAAACGTCGCGAATTGGTAATTTTATGTAAAACATGTATTTTTTCAATTTTTTCAATTCATTCGAAAATAATCAATGTGGGAATTTAATACATGTAACTTCAAGCTCATATTAAATCCCATTTTACCGAGGTTCTGTATCATATTTCTCACAATTCTTTTATAATAATCACTCTTTTGGCTTCCTGAAAAGTTTTCAACAACTTTCTCGAGGCTCAACCAAGCTGCTTTTTACACTTTGTTCATAGTTGTGACGAAATTCTGATCCCAACACATTTTCCGGATTTGAGGTCCATCGAATATTCCTGCTTCTAATTTTGCTTCCGACAGTTCTGGGAATCGCCCTTGAAGATATATAAAATAGCTATCTTCTTCTTCAAATGCTGATACAAATTGCTTCACCATGCCCAGTTTTATATGCAGAGGTGGCAGTAAAATTCTCTCCAGATCCATTAGTGGGAGGTTGATAATGTTCTCTGATCCTGAATCAAAAGTTTCTCTAGCAGCCCAATCAATCTTTTTTATAATGTTCAGGTCGGTATCTACTATCCCATTAGCATAGGAAACATGGGTGTTTAACGTTAACTGATTGCTGACCTAGAATTATTCCCAATATTTTGAAATCCCCACAAATCCGCCAATTGTGTTCTGAATACTTTAATTTATCCGAAACCAACTAATTATTTTTGTGATTCTCTTTCAACGTAGTTTAATGTGCTACCGGTATGGGAGCAAAAACATTCGTATTGTGAAGAAAAACAGCTTTTAAACTTCTCTTGCAGGAATCTATGAATAGTCTTCCTTCGATGGCTCTGTGTATCCCTGGTTTCAATTCATCTATCGATCTATTTATATCGTGACAGTAAACTAATGAAGGCACTTTTTCTGTTTTGAAATATTTTCTAAAATCTCTTTCTCTATTCCTATAAACAGTTGCTTTCACATTTTTTCCACCAAGTTTTTCTTTTTGAGTATAGAAACCAAGAATTTCCTTGTTTTATGGGATAGTCCTAAATCTCTGATGAGATCGTTCAATTTTCCTTTTGAAAAAAGTTGTGGTTTCTCTTCTTTTCTTTACTTCCTACATATTCGTCGTCAATGTCAGATTTACTGAAGCATTTTTCTTCGCTAGCGTCTTCTTTGATCTGTAAACTTTCCCCAGAAGAAATACATCCGATTCCTTGAAAACCTTGCTCATCTGTATTGTACATCCTGATGGGTCTTATTATTTTCGAAACATCGCACGGTTGTTATCTGTATAATGCTGTCGACGGCAGCAACTGATTTTCGACTAGCTCTCAATTTCCGCTAAGCGAGAAATCGGGCGAGTGGAGTCTGGTCTATTGAATTCGAAGTTTTTCCGAAGTTACGAATCAAAGATTAAATGCTGGGACCGTGGTACCGAACCAACTCAGGATTTGTGACGCGATGGAGCCAAACCAGCTCCAGATTCGGAATCAGCAACCTCAAAAAAGTAGGGTAAGCCTGTTCTGGTTCCTGGATTAAAATCTCGTATAAATAATTACAAGCGTAATTTATTTATAAATTAGCTAACAGTTAAAAGTTGGTAGTTTAAATATTTGAGTAAATAATATCATTGAGTGATTTTGGGCTTGACTGTACACGGAGAACACCCTTAAAAACGGAGCTAATTAAATGTCTCAAAAATATTTCAAAGATGTCTCAAAATATCGTTCATGAAACGTCCTAACATTTCTAACTTGTCTACTAGGCGTACGCTGTACACTGTCAAAGTGAATGCCCGGTAAAAAAATTTATTTCCAAGAAATCATACGCGGTTCAAAACGAACTTTTTAGGAAACGTTAAGGATCCAATATGAACAAGTTGAACCCTTCAAAAATGTTATGAGGGTTCTACCACTTGTCCAAAAATCAAATTAAACTTAAAACCAACTTTTATGAAGATATCGTCTCTATACTTAATCAGGTGAAGTCAAACCAATGTTGGAAGCAGCTGCGGCTAGTTTGAAGGCTTTAAATAAAGGTGACGTAACGGAAGTCAAATCAATGAAAAGACCTCCGCTGGGAGTTGTCCTTGTTATTGAAGCAATGTGCATCGTTAAGGACGTAAAGCCACTTAAGGTTGATAGAACATTTATACACCATTGTAGATTTATAGTAGTTTACCACGCAGTGGACAAGTTTTACTATAACTGACCATAAAAATTTTGATATAATCATCATTATTAAGAACGCTTATTAACACAACAACAAACAGGAAATAATCTTACGAAAATGTTTAGAAATAATAATAACTCAGGTAGAATTTTAATAATTATAGTTACCAGGAACAAAGCCAGGTGAAAAGGTCTTTGATTACTGGACTCCAGGAAGTCAAATGCTCGCTGATCCAGGTCACTTTCTCATGTCTCTGGAAAACTTCGATAAAGATAATATTACTGAAGACATGATAAATCGACTAAAACCTTACATAGAAAATCCAAACTTTCAACCTGAGAAGGTATGTCAACAATCATCTGCATTACGAAGATTTGAAAATCATTCACAGTAAATTTGGAATTCTTTTTTCATTTTTTACGACTAAATTACATAAAAAAATCCCCAACAGGTTGAAACTTTTACAATTATATAAATGTGCTCGCACAATTATAATAATAAATAAGTATGCTACACTCTTACGAATATTATAGATAATAATTACAACAGGAATTCTGGATAGTCATTTCGGAGAATATGAAATCAACATTCTTCATTCATCTATTATATTTCGGATTCAACTACATTGTTTATAAACCTGATTCACTTCTGAAAATATCATCGTTTCAGAAAACTTTTTTTACCGAATTGCCGCCCGTCAGACAGTGGGAAAAAATTGAATTCTTTGCTTCAAATCAAAAGTATGTGAGTCGACAATTCTCAATCGATCTGAATATTTTTGTTGTAAAAAAGATAATTTCCTACAATATATAGAGCGAGATTTTTTCAATACAATTTCTCGGTAAACAATAAGCACAACATGCTTCACTAATAATGCATTTGCTGAAAGTAGATTTTTCACCATTTTCACTATTTTGTGATTTTCCCGAACCAATTATCAAGGAGGAACCAATTGTCGAGGAAACAGTTGATTTCTTCCAACCTAAAACTTGGATCTGTTTTTTTTTTAGTAGATGTCATCAAATGAGCCTCAATTATATTTCGAAATCATAAAAATTAAGTGTAAATGCAAAACTAGCAAGAATTTTCTCTTCGACCACGGACAATATAATCCCCCTTGGTAATTGGTTCCGTTACTATTGCAAGTAGTTTGTATTAAAATAGTATATGATAATGGAAAAACTTTTTAGTAATATATTTATTAGTAATATCATAAAAAAATGCATAATTGAGTATTTTTTCGACAAAAACATTATTAGCGAATAATTTATTGTATTGCAACTAAACTGGGCTAGTGGGTTAAAAACATTAAAATTAAGGAAACCAATATTTTTCGAAAATGTCAGAAATATGCCTTTCTTTATAAAAATCGTGAAATTTATTGATGAATAATATAGCGTGTTAAAATTATGCTTCTCTAATTGATTAAAAATACTACTAAAAAATGTTGTCGAAGAATACCCGAATTTAGCATTTTATTACGAAATTTGATAATAATAATAAAAAAAATTTCATTGGCGAATAACGTCTAGTATAAATATTAGGCTGGGTTAGTCGATTAGAAATATGAGCATTGAAAAGTCCAGTTATGATTTGTCAAGAAATGTTCAATTTATTCATGTGTTTATAAAATTTGTTCATAATGTTAACAATAATTATTCTATGATAACAGATTTAATGCTTTCACGATGATTCATTATAGTAAAAAGGAGATGTTTTGCACACGATTGAAACCCGAAACATCTCCTTTTTACAATAATTATTCTACTACAAATTTTTTCACTTATTATATTATTTTGATACAAATTACTTGCGGTATAATAAAAGCAACGTTATAACAGTGAAAATTGTAAGCAAACCACTTTTAACAAATAAATTACTAATAAAAATGTGTTTTCTAACTTTAATTTTGTGTTTTGGTTATTGACTAACGTGGGTTAATACAGTTTTGTCGATCTCGTGACTCCTGGACAAGCAGCCATACAGAAGTGGATTGATGCTCATAATAAATATCATTTAAACATTAACAATGCTACCACATTTCTCAGAGAAAATCAACAATCTTCAAAATAATTTCTTACTTCAACAAAAACAGCATGTCTAACCTTTTTTAAATCTAATATCTTTTGTCTTCGACATACCATCTGCTTTAAAGTAATTCCCATCCTACTTATGTATTGCATAAACAAGAACTAATAAATCGAAAACCGTCAGATCAACAAAACTGTAAAAAGCTTTTCTGTTTTTTATATAATGACAAATAATATTTATTCAATATCACTCTATCAAATGTAGGTAATTGTAATCAATTTTGCATTATTTAAAAGAAACTAGAAGATGAAAATGAAGAAATCATCACTTTTTCGTTTTGTTTGTTTATTTTTAAAAATTGCAGAACTTTTTTAAAAAATCGGGCTTGATGATTCGCTTTTAAATTATATTATCTTTTTTTTGCAAAAAAAATATCCAAGCTGGTTAAGAATTGTAGGCTGAATTTTAATTTGAACTAAAAAGCTTACGAGCTCGTCCTTCTTTCGACTACTCGTTGATAATTTTTTTTTTCTCAATAAATCGTTCAATGCATTTCCTGCTAATGTTATTTAATAAATAGTTACTGCGCACTACTAAAGATTATCGCGAGTAGTAACGGTCATCCAGACCAGCCTTCGCGTATGCCACACACTAGTACGGATGTTACTACTTAAATACTGTAGCCCGATCACACTATCGTTCGCGCATTCCAGCTACTAATCTTTGATAAATTTGTTTAAAAAAACATACACTCAAACAAAATGTGTAACTGAAATTGCACGAAAATCATTTAAACAAGAAAAGTATTTTTCCAAAAATCAGTGTGATAGGCTCATTGGAGACAATTGCGCGTCCGGATGCAATAACAGCCTGAACGCGCGAAAACGCGGAAAAGTTTGTCCACGCCGTGACGTCATACATGAAATTTCAAAGTTTATGAATAAAAAAACAAAAAATACTGGAGGATAGATCTCCAAAATAGACATTGAGGTTGTTTTGACATTTTTTTTCTAAACTTATTATTTTCAGAGTAAAAAATTGAAAACTTGTTTTTTTT
>JAUMHM010013488.1:0-17370 GCA_032362435.1 Melikaiella ostensackeni
GCTGACACATGTTTTTTGTGAGGACGAGCTAAAAAAAGTTCCAGTTATGACCAAACACTCTTCTCTGACCAGTCGCTCACAAGTGTTTTCTTAAAGGGCGACCTTAAAAGGGTTTCGAGATGTGACCAATCACTGACCTGTGACCAGTCACTGGCACGTTCTGTTTTAAGGGTGAGCTGAAGAAAGGTTCGAAATGTGATCAAACACTCTTCTGTGACCATTCGCTGATACGCATTTTTTTAAAGAGCGACTTTGATAGAGGTTCGAGATGTGACCAATCACTGCTTCGTGACTAGTCGCTGACACATGTTTTTTGTGAGGGCGAGCTAAAAAGAGTTCCAGTTATGACCAAACACTCTTCTCTGACCAGTCGCTCACAAGTGTTTTCTTAAAGGGCGACCTTGAAAGGGGTTCGAGATGTGCCCAATTACTGCCCTGTGACCAGTCGCTGGCACGTTTTGTTTTAAGGGTAAGCTAAAGAAAGGTTCGAAATGTGATCAAACACTCTTCTGTGATCATTCGCTGATACGCATTTTTTTAAAGAGCGACTTCGATAGAGGTTCGAGATGTGACCAATCACTGCTTCGTGACTAGTCGCTGACACATGTTTTTTGTGAGGACGAGCTAAAAAAAGTTCCAGTTATGACCAAACACTCTTCTCTGACCAGTCGCTGACACGTATTTTCTTGAAGGGTGACCTGGAATCTATTTTTTTGAAGGGCGAGGTAAAAAAGTGTTCGGGATATGACCAATCACTTTTCTGTGATCACTTGCTAACACATACTTTCTTACGGGGCGACCTAGGAAACAGTTGAAATGTGACCAATCACTTTTCTGTGACAAGTTGCTGGCAAGTATTTTTTATAGAGTGAGCCGGAAAATGGTTAGGGATATGACCAATCATTCTTCTGTGACCAGTCGCTTATACTTATTTTCTTTTAAGGGCGAGCTAAAAAAGGGTTTGAGATATGACTAATGACTCTTTCGTGGCCAGTCGCCGACACTTATTTTTTTAAAGTGCGAATTAAAAAGTGTTCGGGATATGACCATCACTTTTCTGTGACAAGTTGCTGACACGTATTTTTTATAGGGTGACCTCATTAAGCAATTCTTAGTGTGTCTTCGGTATTTGGAGTTCTTGACTATATGACAGTTTATGTATATTTACAAAATATTATTCTTATTGCCATGATAAAATAGTAAAATATTGTACTATTTAGTTAAAGTAGAAAAATATCTTGTCGAAAAAGAAAGTTCGTTGACGCCAAAATTTACCGGACTAGAAAATTAAAATTCGGCAGAAAATGGTAGAGCTCTATATACAACGAATTATTAATTCAGAAAACCTATTTCGAAAACGGGAGTATCTATTCGTCCAGCTTTTCCCAAAAAATAGCGCTGGGTTGTTCTATTTGTGATAAAAACGGTTCTTTGAAAGAATATTACAGGATTTTTCAAAAATAAACAACCTCAAATTATAACTCGGAGTAAAATTAATACTCGTAACTACAAAACTCAAGATTCAAATTTAAGTATTCTTTGTAATTCAAAATTTACTCAGGTATGGAATGAAAGTGGAGCTTAAATTACTATTAATTTTAAATTAAATTAAAAAATTATGTATTTTTTATTTATATTTTATTTTATATTTTATATTCTATTATATTTTAAAAAAATTAAATTTAATTAAAATTAATTAAATTACTACAGGATTTAACTTTTCTTCTGTGGCCTGGAAAAGAAGGTGGTCTTTTGCGTGCCATATCCGAGTCTGTAGGTCAACATTTTCCATCCCATAAGGTTCCTCATAAGGGTTTTGAGAAAAATTCTGAAATTTTTTTATTTTTTCATACATTTGAAAGTTCATATGACAACAACCTGATGTGCTAGGGAATTCCAAAAGGTGTTCAAATAAAGCTTAAATATTTTACTTTACTTGTACTGTTTGGACAATTTTGCCACTAAAAAAATAGATAGTGGGCTCAACTACTGTGAACACGCTTCCCATTGTGTCAACTGTTCACAATATTCAAGAACTTTCCAAAAAACAAACGAACAACATTCAGTTCGGGCTTTCCCCCTAGATGGTTATCAATCTTAAAAGCTATTAAAACCTATTATCTCAAAAACCTGAAGTGCGATGGAGCAATTCTGAGGCCACGTTCGATTTGAGCGTAAAAAGTTACGTCTATGGAGACCATTCCTTAGTACTAAGCTACAAACACGCTATACACTTTTTTATATGTCGAAGCTCTCCATTTAATTTATTTTCTTCAAACCTAGGTACTTTCGAAAGACTACCTTTGAAATGTCATACAAAATAAAACTTGGTTACTTCAGTAGGTATTGTGAATTGAAGGGAAGTAAAACTTTCAACAAATAAAAACTCTTTTATTATTAAAAATGTAACCACTCCATTAAAATAATTTTCATATCACATAATGAATTTTAGAAGTTAATTAAAAAAAAATTAATACTTTTATACTGTACATTTTCTATAACTAAATCCATCAAAAACGATTTCGAAATAGAATTAGTTACAAAATAGTTTTCCTTTTTCATCTTAAAAACTAAAAATGTAGTAATGAACACGTTTTTAGTTCACATTTCACGAACTTGACTTAAGTCAATTTTGAAAATTGTAGATTTATCCCTCTCACAGGTTGAAGAAAGAACGAGGTTCGATAATTGACATAGGGGATGGGTGTTTTCTTACAGACTTCAACTCTATAATGCTTGAGTATTTTGATAAGACCAACTTTGGTTTGATAGACTGCAAAAATTAGAGTCTCAAATAGAATCAATTTTCGGGTTCCAGTGGAGATGCAACAAAACAGAATCACTGCGGTGTGAAATACACTCATTTTCGAAAATGTGTCCAAAAGAATTAAATTATGTCGTCCAAAAGAACTACTTTTGTTGGCAGATTGGTACGAAAAGAAACAAGTTTCAGAGAAGTAACTTCCCACTTGACAATTATTATAATTTAACAAAAAACTTTTGAAGCCATAATGTGTTTGTAATGGATACAGTAACGAAGATATTGAATGAATGAACTCAAGTTGTGAAGATTTTATGTGATTTGAAATGAAACAAGGATTTTTCTGCAAACATCTTTTCTGGGTTAATTGGTGTGTTTGTAAACATAGGAGCACATTCACGAGCGTCAATTTTTGGCTTGGAGACATTCGACCTAAGGTACTACATTATACAGGAGTGCTCGACCGTCATGTTCCTTCCACTGTGCTTGGCGCACAATTAAAATTAGGATTTGAAAACAAATTGTGATTGTGATTGCATTTTGGTGTACTGCATTACACCATTGTTAATTTGTAAATATTCTTCAATTATTATACTTGGTGATTAGCGGTGGGCTTGAATCTAAACTAATTTAACTGTCAAAGTGCACAACTTGAACTTAGCTTTAAGTTAGAAGGTACGAAAATGGCGATTGAAATGGCGGTGGAGCACTTCTATATAGTACAGACCTTAATTCGACCCTACCTACGATTTTGTAGACTGTGGGAATATCCACAGAAATAGGCTTTGCGTCGCGTGGGGCATGAAATGCAAAAGTGAATCCCACTTCAAACTTCATAAACACAGAATCACGAACATATAAGATAACAAATCGCATTCATCAAAGTGGAAATGTCAGAAGTTGATTTTAAAAACATCCGTCACAGAGGGAGTTGCAGTAGAAGTTATAAAAGATACTCAAAATAGCTTTGCTAATTCCGAGGTTATGGTTGTATATTTCGTCGGGAGAATTATATTATTTCGCGAAAATGGTCAGGTCTTGTCTAAAAATAACCGCTTTGCTAATTTCTAGATTATATTTGCAAATTTTTGCGGCAAAATTGTATTATCCCGCGAAAATATTATTTCGACGGAAAAAGATGGTGTCTACTCCCCAATTAAATGGATTGGTGATTTCGAGATTATATTTTCAATATTTATTCTTTGGCTCTTCCTTGAATTGCTGAAAAAATATAAAACGGTGATTGAGATATTTTTTTAATAATTGAAAGAAGAAGAGAAGTAAAATACGATGTGAGTTTTTAAAGCAACTTTGTAAAATTTCTATAAAAGATTCCATTTCCCTCTGAAAACATCCAACATAACCTCAAAATAACGGACCTTGAGAGATTTCTAACGGACTGAAGGGTGTCGTCCCATTATCGCGTTTTTCTGCTAGTTCTGAGGTCCGAGTTTTATCACTACGCATTTCAGCTAATGACATCCTTCTAGTCATCCTTCTAGTCATCCTCAGATACTCTGTCATTGGCTGAAATGCCTAGCGACAAAACGCCGAACGCAGAACTAGGTAGAAAAACGATGACATAGGACGGCACCCTTAGTGATTTTTGTATAAAATAATCCATTCCCTCCAGAAAACACATAACATAACCTCAAAATAATGGAACTTGTGAGATCCCATTATCGCGTTATTCTGCCATTTCTGAGGTCTGCGTTTTGTCACTAGGCATTTCAGCCAATGACAACCTTCTAGTCATCCTCAGACACTCTGTCATTGGCTAAAATGCCTAGCGACAAAACGCCGAACTCAGAACTAGGCAGAAAAACGCTAACATGGGATGGCACCCTTAGTAATTTTTCTATAAAATAATCCATTTCCCTCAGCAAACACCCAATATAACCTTAAAATGATGGAACTTGCAAGTTTCCAAAGGGACTTAGTGATTTTCCTTCAAAGTAATCCATTTCCCCCAGAAAACATGCAACATAACCTCAAAATAATTGAACTTGCAAGGTTTTGAAGGGACTTAGTGATTTTTGTATAAAAAAATCCATTTTCTACCAAAAATACCTAATATAAAGTCAAAATGATGGAATTCGTGAGTTCTGAAAGGGACTCAGTGATTTTTCTGTAAAAGAATTCATTTCCCTATGAAAACAACCCGGGATTTTGACTCCGCTCGCATTTGCAGAAGAATGGGGTGTGAAAGAGCCTTTATGCCTGATGTCATTGTCAACTGTTTCCAAAAGAACCACTTCTGATTGATACCTGATCTTGACAGATTCCAAAGGAACCAGTTTTCCAGTAGAGCCGTAACATCATAGAACCCCTAGTTTCCTCTGCGTGCAAATCTTGATCCTGCAATAAAAAAGAGTTGTTTCTAAGAATCTCTATATGTAGTAAAAAGATATCGCCGCCGCTGTGGCAAGAATTGAGATACCACCTTTTTCCTTCCACCTCACAGATAATACATTTTTACTTCCACTCTTATTATACCACTTTTTTCTTCTAATCTCTAATTACCATTTTTGACTCCATCCACACCTTTAAACCCCCTTTTCTTCCCCAGATAACACTTTTTTCCTCTCTCCAGCTAAAATGGGGAGATGGGACACAGAATCTGTTGAAAAGGACGACTTCCAGGCGATGGGGTTTTTCATATGCCTGCGTCATCGTTGTTTTGATATAAGAAAAGCTTTGACAAAATAATTACCAATACAATTTCTGAACCATCTCCAAACGATGAGATACTGGCGGGTACTTGCTGACAGTTTCTGGGATAAATCAGTAGGGTTGTAAATACAAACATGGATTTGAAATTAAAAACATTCAGTTTGAAAAAGTATATCATATATGTGTGGATATGGATATGCCTTCAGAGATTAATTCATGATTTCAATCATAACAATTTGGACAATTTACAATTTGTATTTAGATTAAAAATGTGACTGTGAGTAACTGAAGGTGTGTGCATTGTGATTGCTCAGAAGTGTAATGATTTACGTTAATTTTGTTACAAGCAAATAGTATAAAGAAAAAGAAAAAAAAGGAACCTTCCTGCGGTGAAGGGTATTTAATTTTTTTGCGCAGGGAAGTTTCCTTATCTACATTTTTAAAATATTTTTTGATGTGTTGTTTGGGGAGTCAAAAGACGCATTTTGAGATCATTTTGAATTCTCACAATATATTTGGGCAATTTTTGCGATTTTTTTTGTCATTAAGGGTGTTTAGTTTTTTTTTTCCGCAGAGAAGTTTCCTTATCTACAATTATTTTCATTTTTTGATATGTTGTTTAGGAAGTCAAGAGACGAATTTTGAGACTATTTCGAATTTTCACAATATATTACGGCAATTTCAGCAATTTTTTTCGTTTAGGATGGTTGTTTTTTTGCGATAATTGACAGTTATTCTGCCATGCTTTTGAAGGAACGGTTTATCTACATTTTTAAAAATGAGAAATGAGTTTTTTGTATCGTTGGATTCGTAATCAAAAATGAGTTCATCTGTACAAAAGATGATGAGAAATTTTAAATAAATTCGGAGAAAATTAGACCCTAATTAGCCTAACTACAGACATTTTTAAGAAATCTGGAGAAATACTATCGAAGAAATTCGGAGAAAATTAGACCCTAATTAGCCTAACTACAGACATTTTCAAGAAATCTGAAGAAATACTATCGAAGATAGGCTCTATCTACAAAATGGTAAGCGTATCTACACGAATTTCAGTACTGTGGAGTAAACTGCGTGCCGAGAAAGTGCTTTGAAAAACCCATCTACCACTTTCCGGAAGAAAAAACCTATCTACAGTTTTGGATTTTCAACTAAGTTTTATTGCAATTATCTTAATGACCAAAATTGTAACATTACACTACATTGATACACAATAAAAAATACTAAATAAATTTTAGAATTATAAAAAATATTTATGGATTGTGTTGATTAATAATTGTACTGTAAAGTATAGATGGAGTATTTCTTCAACCTGAAAGCGGCCTCCCTTTGTGCAGAAAAGGCGGTTCGAAAACTTATCTACGTAGGTAGGTTTTTATCAGTTTTCTCGCATATCTTGCGCATGAATATCAAGCTTATCTGCAGTTTTGCATATAAGCAATTAGAATTTTTTGCACCAGTGAATAGAGCAGGTCCGAATTACACAAGAACGATAGTTTTTTTTCAAAGAACAATCAATTAGGATAAACCAAGCCCGGGGGTTTTCTTTGCATATATTTTTCATTACCTTGAAAGACCTTGTGTAGATATTTCATATTATTCAGCCGATCGAAAATCAATTTTCAATCTGTTTCCTTCAGATCTTGTTGGATTTCTTTTCACAGTTTATCTTGAATTGAAAAATTTAAAGCCAGTTCATATAACGCGTTACTCATTGTTGCTGAGGACGTTTCGAATCCCGCGGCGGAAAACTCGAATGCCTGAGCTGCTAATGAGTCCGTCAGATCTATAATTAAACGCTTTACTCATTCAAATGAGAAACATCTGTATTTTTTTACGTAAAATGAATAAATAAGTAAATCAGCTGTTAATCAATTAAATTATTTATATCTAAGAACCTACCTATGTCACCTTATATATCAGGATTTTCCTTCACGTGTCTCAATACTATTTTTCTTTCCGTACTGCATAGTGTCTTTTATTGAGTTTACAAAAAAGTTGCTCAGTTCAGTCTGCATCAAAATAGGTCTAAGAAAATTATATAACCATGGTGTTATATCTCTAATTTCCAATCAAATTGATCACATAAAACCAACATCGAATATTTTTCTGTCCATTCTCAGAAAATCATTTTTCTGATAAGAAAGAGCGTTTATATCAATTCCAAAAACACAAGAACCAATTACGTTTGTGTTGAATTTGGCTATGAGTTGACGACGCCCAATTGGTTTATTTTCAGGTATTAATTTTTCCAGATACTGTTCCAAATGATTTGAGCATTCCAGAAGATGACGAAACATTTCCTTCAATTTTCCGGAAGTAAAAACAGGCGAAAAATTTCTTCAAGAGGTCGCCATGCTGCAGGTTCAAGGTTAAAAAAATGTGGGGATAAAACATCTACTTTTTTATGAATTGTTATCCCACGGTCGGCAAATTTGTTGAAATCTTTGATTAATATGTACATATATTATTAATTCTAGGTCCCTGAGTTTCAGAATTGGCGTTTTTCTAGTGAAAACACCAATCATGGGCTCGCTTTTGAATGCATCGTAAATATTTTTAGCGTGGTCTCCAATGAAAAATCGATTAAATATAAGGTCCTTCGATTTTCCGAAAAAAGGTTAAGGTTTTGGTCCTAGGACTTAAACGGCCTTTTCATCTCCGCCAATCAGAATCGCCCTTATGTATAGAAAATCAAATTATTATCAACCAGGTATACGGTTAAGTAATTGGGGATTAAAATTCGGTGAGAGAATCTGGTAAAATGCATTGCAAGTTAACGCCGGTTAAATCATTGATTAAAAAATAATCATGATTAGTTAATCGCCCATTTATTCACTGTTGGTGAAATCGGCCCTTAGCGAAGATTTTGCAAGAGGGACCCATGCGTTTCGATAGCCGAGAGGCTTAGTTGTTAGGGATTAGGATGCTTTAGGTTAGATAAGAAATATGCTAGGTAGGCTAGAGATTAGGTTCGAACCCCGCCGCGTTCCCGATTTTTAATAGCGTTCGGCATGCGGTTACACGTTTATTGGTTGTGTAGGTCGTGACTTGTTCTACTCAATGAAAAAATGTATCTACGCTTGAAATATTTCCTGGAATCTGAGAAAAAAAGGCTCAACTTTTTCGAACATATTTCCCACCGTGATTTGGGAAAAAACGTCGAACCTTTCGGAAATTTTTCAAAAATACTGGTCCAGCTTAAAACCCTAACGTTCGGAAGTTTTTCTTACCACGTATTAGGAAAAATTTCCGAAAATCGTAGGACAACTAATAATCCTAACTTTCGGAAATTTTTCCTACCATATTTATGCATTAGGAAAAAATTTCCGAGAATCGTGCGCCAGCTAAAAATCCTAACATTCAGAAATTTTTCCTACCATAATCATGTATTATCACTCTAAAACAAGTTGGTGTTTTTTGACAGAGTATTACGATGGAAATTATTTGTCTCCTGCAATATATAGTAAATTTACGAGAGGATTCGCGAATAAATGTGACTCTTGCGTGAAGAAACGAGCGCCTCTGAAAAAAACAAA
The DNA here is from genome assembly GCA_032362435.1 of Melikaiella ostensackeni. Lineage (NCBI taxonomy): Eukaryota > Metazoa > Arthropoda > Insecta > Hymenoptera > Cynipidae > Melikaiella > Melikaiella ostensackeni. The sequence goes on from JAUMHM010013488.1 coordinate 8,974, forward strand.
CTGTCATGTAATTTGTGAGCTTCAGCAACGCTTCCCTTTTCTCGCCCCTTTCTAACGTAATGTTGCAAATTTTATCATTAGTGATTTGACGCACCCAGGTTCAAAAATTGCATGAAGTATATATATACTGCTGTTAAATCGGCACATATAGTTTATGTAATTTGAAGACTTGATACCCCTGGATATATTAATTTGCCATTATTGATCATTTTGTTCCACGTTTTTGCTCTCGTTTACGCCAGTGTCACACCCGTTTGCTTCTCAACTTGGGGGTTTTCGCGACTCATCTTCGTGTCGCCCAGTGGGAATAACATACAGCATGTAATTTTACGAACCTATTCAAAGTATTTTCACACTTCGTCTATTCAAATCACACAAAACCATGTGAATATGCTGTTTTTTGTCAATTCACAGTCTCATGTAAATTTAATTCTCTACGTACATTTACGACGTATTATAGGGATCAAATAATTTCCACCGTAATACGCAGCGATTTTACAGATCGACCGTCAATGCACGGCAGTTACAATTTTACCACAGAGTTCATTCAAATTAAATTACAATACGATGTAAACCTAGCATTTCTATCTCTTTCATTTACTACTTTATTCACAGTTGACTTCTGAAAGTCCGTTAAATTGAATTACGGTCGAATGTGATTTTCAGCATAAATTTTTTCACAGTGTAGGAAAAATTTCCGAAAATCGTACGCTAGCTAAAAATCCTAAGATTCGGAAATTTTTCCTACCGCATTTATGCATTAGAAAAAATTTCCGAAAGTTAGGGTTATTAACTGGCGCACGAATTTCGGAAATTTTTCCGAAAATTTTTTTACAGTGAAGAGTTGTAAACTAAATGGGTATAAAGTATAAAAAGTATCAGTATTTTTTATATAGATTACACGAGCAATCTCATTGAATATAAATATATAGTGATATAACGAAGATGACTTCAGATAAAAATATCAATTCCAAATGATATCTCAAAATCTCTTACACGTAAGGTCATTTAAACCCTAAATTATGATGCAATTTTTCGTTCACAATCAACTATCCTTATCAAAATGTGAAATGGATTTTTCATTTCCTCAGCAAATGAAATTTCTCATAAATCTTTGTTACAATCAGTAAATAAATCATTTGCAAGAACACGCTCTCAAAATATGAAAGTCATTTTGTAACACAGTATTAAGAATTTAAAAAATATTCCATTTGTTTGAGTGAGAAGAAAAAATATTGAATTATTGACGTACGGAATAGGAGTTTTGTCACAGACCTCAACCTCAGAATTTTGGATTATTTTCGTAAGGTCCACCTCTATTTGTAATACAGCTAGCAAAAGAAATATTCAATTTTTTGAAAAAAGATAGTCTGAAATTGTAATTGGAAGTCATCAATTGTTAGTTAAATTGTTTTATATCATTCCTGAACTGAAAATTCTATTCATATTTCTTTACGTACGGAAAAATGGTCTTTTTCATGAAATGAGGATTAATAATGATTTTAATATTTTTGTGTAAATTCGTTTCTTTTTTAAAGAATATTAAACGTTGACAAGATAATTATTACCTACGCAGTTTCTTGGTCCTTCTCCGAAAGATAAAAAGAGTATAGGATGTCTTGCTTTTTCTGCCTCATCATTAAACCTATCTGTCTGAAAGATCTCTGGCTTGAGATAATATTTTGGATCACGATAAAGCCCATAAGCAGAAATCCAAATTATTGTGTTTTTCGGTATTGTTACATTGATCCCAGAGAATGCGTATCTCTCACTAACAGAAGATCTTCTGGTCAGTTTTGTTGCTGGTGGATATTTTCGGAGAAGCTTTGAAATTAAAGATCGATCCCATCGAAATCAAAAATGAAATTGAAATATAACTTACCCAACTAACACAAAAAACTGCTTGTGGATAATACAATTTTGCATAGGTCACTGTTTTTCATAAAACATTGAGATTCATTTTAGAAAGCCTAGAATCAGTGAAAAACTACTCACGAATGTTTTAGTATGACCTTAAATTTTGTTTGCTTGTTTTTATTTGTTTATTTGTATAATTGTTTTCAAAATTGATATGTAATGAAACCTATTCATTATATCAGTCATTTGATAATATTTTATAATTGCTTAAACAAACTTGATTAACAAATTCACTGTTTAGCTATTTTTCGACGTACAAGAACTTAGTTTGAACTCTTCTTGAATTTGAGATGTATACGCATGTGTGATTTTGAATCGAGCAATGATAATTTTACGTGCATGCTCACCATATTAATCTAATTAAAAAGCTAAAGTTTGATTTGAAGATATTTCAGTAACAGGATCGGCTGCTATTTTCTTGCTTTAATTTTTTGATGCCTAAAATGCATACCAATGAAGTACCGTAGCCAGATTTTGTTGACATTTTTATCATACCTAGCATTGACAACGTGCGAATTACTCATCTTTGTCGTACGTATTTACTATCTGCATGTTGCATAATTCCGTATGATATTAAGATACGAAATATATGTTATTTATATATTTTTTAATGCATATAACCCTGAATTTAAGTCACCTGGATTTAAGTCGTTCCTAGAAGCCCTGCCAGCTCGTGCTTGTTGATGAGGGGGCCCAAGGGGCCGAGAGCGAGGTGCTGTGAGCTCAGCAGAGTTCAGCAATTCCGCAGCCACAAAGCGGGCAGTTCGAACATTCGCGTGCATATTTAGCATTGATTTTTATATACACGCGGAAAATTCTCTCTTCATTAATTAGTCTTCATTATTAAAAAACGTCCATCCCTTATGATAACAAAAATCTACATTTGTACAAAATACAGTTAATTAATATTATTATATTTCTACTGGAAATGGTTCATACGGTCCTGATTGTTTACGTCGAAGAAATTCTTGGAAGAGTCTGACGGTCAATACAGGCACACCCGAAACCCGACATAAGTCCAGAGTTGAGTGTAATTTTCACATCTCAACTTGTACTAAACAAAAATTTTTCATTAGGGATAGAACAAACCGAACGATTTTTTCTAAATTCGAAAAAAATGTACGCAATTATCAAATAGAATTTTCAATTTAATAAGAAACTCTTCTTTGATGGCAGATTGATTTGATGCCTGACTTTTTGCTTTTAGAATAAGTGACTAATGACATATTTTTATCGAAAAACTACTGAGTTGAAGAACACTTTACCTTAAAAAACAAAAATGTTCGTTGGCTTATTATATTATTTTTATTTTATAACACAGACTTGCACTATTTTCAGTCTAAGATTGAAGTTTTCTAGTTTCTTTAAACGTCGTATTCCAGCGAAAACATCTGGTTGATTGATGACAACTGAGTAGAATTAATGAAGTGCAGTGTAAAGTATAATCCGCCATGACAGTCATTAGTTTCTCTATCTACAGGTATTCACTGACGGAAGGTAACACAGGTATCCACCTCCGATTCTGATGAATATTAAAGTATGTAATAATAACCAAAAAAGAAGAGATATAAGAAAAGAAGAGATAGAGTGTTTTTGTTTATTTGTGGAAAAAACATTTTAAGGGGTGAAAACAGACCCCATGAAATGGGGGTGTCAAGTGACGATTTCATTTTTATCATACAAGAGAGCAATATTATTGAACGAAACTAATTGAAATACTTTTATCACAATGACTTTAAAAGTGGCAGTAAAGAACTAGATACACGTTGAATGAATAAATTTTTTGATAAAAGGTTTTGTTCGGAATATCATTTTTTAATAAAGTAATTGAAAAGAAATTTAAATTTTAGTCAAAATTTGTTCAAAATTTTTACGTAGGAATTTTTTTTTCTACCTCTTAGAATCGACATTTCTTGAAAATTATTATATTTTATTGAAAGAAAATAATAAATTTGTTTGAATTTTTATTGACCTTTCAGCAAAAAAAAAACGGCTGTCATACTGTGGGAACAAGACCTCCAATCTGGATTTTCTCGGAAAGGAATAATTTTTTTGGACCAAACATTTTTTATTCTCACCCAGCATCCCCATATTTCGAAAGCAAGTTCTTACTTTTGTAAAAATTTGGAAATTAGATCTTTAATCACTTCCAAAACCGATTTCCAAAACCTGTTAAGCTCTAACCTCAAAATTCATTGGCGATTTACCCGGAATTGGCTAAGTTTTAAAATTGAACTTCTTCCACCCACATTCAAAAACTCAGTACCTCGGTTGAAATTTTTTATTTTTCATAAAGATGATAATAATTGATGGTCTTTGGTCTTTGTAAAATTCATATGGTATATTTAAGAATTGAAGTACAGTCGATGCATTTCGCTGTGGAACTACAGCCACATCAGGCCTATAACAAATAATGGAGCATGCCATGAATATACATACATTTATGGTCTATTTTCGATGAAACACATTTTTGGGTCACTAATTTTATTTTCAAACTTACTGCAATATGTACTTTTTATCTAAATTAAATTTCAAAAATAAGTGGTAGATCTCATATTTAAAAAGTCAAAAATGTTTTCTTTCAAGTGTTCACAACCCTACTAATTGGCCCCTGCGGAATGGATGTCAGCGCCGCTCGTGGCGAATTCTGTCGAAAGCGTTTTTAAAGTGATGTTTATTTTTGCCTGTGCTCTATGTAAAAGGAGTCTATTAAGTTATCTAAATGATATAAGAAATGTTAAAGTCGAGTATAAAAAAGTAATTGAAATTGTGACTATCTTAGAATAATAACGTAAGTTAAATTTACTTATAAAACTATTAAATTTAAAAGTCATGTCATTAAAGGTTATGTTATGATAAATATGAATAGTGGATTTAGTATGAACTTAAGGATGAAATTTTTTTACAGTTTAATTGAACATGGATATTATTATTAAAACTGGATTTGAAAAAATATCGCACAATATTCAGTTCCAACCAGAAACAGTTCCAAAAGGTGAAGAGCTGGTAAAGGCGAGTCACGTTCGTGATGTTCAAGAAGAATATAAGAATGGTCTGGATTGTAACACAATTTCTGCAAATATAGTAAGGCAAACTTCAGTTACTTTATCGCCATATTCTACAAAGCTATTTGTAAGTGGAAGTTCGAAAATTTGATTACTTTATTTTCTAAATGTACAATTAATCTTAAATGCTATTAATTTCATTACACATTAATTTAAAAAGAGTTAAAAACTGTGTTAAACTGATTTTTGTACATTCCATTAATTACCCTATATACATAAGTAATTATCAAATTAGTACCGAGGAAAAGCAGTTCTACTTGAGTAATATTGTTATGAATAAAAAGAAGATTATCAAACTGTGTTGTGAAACATTAGAAGAATGTACATGCGATAAATGGTTTGAAGCTCGTAAATTAAGAATAAGTGCAAGTCAAAATGTTCATTCGATTAAAATAAGGAAAAAAAAGACTGAAATAATGCTTCTTATGGACATGCTAAATCCAAAAAGTGTCAAGACTAAGTCAATGTTGTATGGCAATAAGCATGAAAAACAGGCTAAGGAAATGTATCAGAAAATGTATGGAGTTAAAGTAACTAAACTTGGAGTTTTAGTTAGCGAGAAGCAACCATGGCTGTGTGCCAGCCTTGATGGAATAATTTTGAAAGATAATACTATTAGTAAAATTGTTGAGATAAAATGTCCAAGTAGTTGTGAAAAATTACCGAATATTGATTCACAAAATAAAGTCTGCAATGTGAAGTATTTAATATTTAATGAGCAGAAAGTTAAAATAAAACCAAGTTGTTCTTACTATACTCAGTGCCAAGTACAAACGTATGTGAGTGGTGCACGCTCTTGCGATTTTTTCATTTTTACGCCAGTTGAAAATGGAAGTTTCTGCATCGAGATTGGAAGGAACAGAGCTTTTTTAAAATAAGTCATCATAAAAAGTGAGAATTTTTATTTAAGTAAATATTTACCTGCATTACTACTGAAATCAAATGAAAACCAAGTTAAGAATAGAAGAAATTTTACTGGAAACGACATTTCAAATGTGTTGTAAGAAAATAAGTTGAACTATTCTGCTGTGATAATTAAGTAAAAGTTAGTTTCTCTCTTTGATTATAAGAAAGTGGTTTTCTTAGTCTTTAGTTATATTTTAGAAATCAAAGTTTTACATTTAATGATCAGGGATGAAATATAATACTATATATACTACTATATATATATATATATATACTATATACTACTATAATATAATGCTTTTATTAAAAAATACTACATAAATGTAATTAATACAAAGTCAAATATTACAAAAATAAATTTGTTAAATACAGTTTAGTATAAGACATGATACTTTCATTTCAAAACATAAACGTGATTGATACAAAGTCGAGTATTACAAATATAAGTTTTTTACATAAATATATATAGTACAATTGAAAGAAGAATAAAAACTGTTTTCATTCTATTTCTATACCTGCAATTATTGGAGGCTGCAGATTAACTAACACGTAGCACATATGAAGCAGATCATCAATACTTGCAAACAAATGCTGTGGAATAAATTGTAAAATTTGGTAAGTTCTTAAGCGTTGCATTATTCTTTTCACGTGGATACGTCCTTTTACTACACTATATGTGCGAGCTGTTTCATTTTCACTAAACTCTTTTTTTTCTAAGAATGGTAGCATAACAAGCAACACTTTTTTGCCTGATTCATCAATTTTTGCTTTGATTGCTGGAAATCCCTTGTCAGCTAATACTTCATCTCCATCTTCGAGTAAATCTACAAATTGTGATTCCACTGTTATGTTCGAATCCAATGAGAACTTTTGCCGTAAACCCTTTTTTAAAATGAGAATATGTGAGGACTTTGTTACTTACTCAAATGGGAATTTCAATTTTGAATTTAGTGCAATCTATGATAACTCGAGTTGCATTTAAAAAAATATTCTTGAAATAGTTGTTTCATGCACACCAAAAAATACACTTAATGCACAAAAAGTTAAGTCTGATTTAATTATGATCAAAAATATGAACAGTTTGTTTTCCAGTCACACTGTAGATTTATTTTCTGATACAGCTGACAGAGCTCTTTTCAACAAAAAATTAAAATTTTCTACTGTCACTCTTGCAGTGTGTTTTAATTGCTTTTCACTAACAATTGATTCGTAACCACAAAATTTTTTTTTCTTCTTCCAAGTTACATGTTACTCCTTTATCGCAATAACTTTTCGAAGGTGTACCCACGCATTGGCTTTTTACTTTTTTTCTTGGCATGTCAACAGTATTTAAAGTAGTCAAATCAGTTTGAATTTCCACATCACATACACTTTTTTCAGCATAAATGTATTTAACACAAGTGGATGAATTAGTTTTAACAAAATGATCTCAATAAAGTATTTCTACTTGACATCCTTCATCCACAATTTTATTTCCAACAACATTTTCGTAAAATGTACTATTGCAGACAGCTGATACAATTATAGGTTAAAGTATCTTACTGGTGTCGACGCACAGCATCAATCCATTGTCTCTTTTGATTTTCTTTATACATGTGACCAGGAAATTTGTAAAATTCACACGTACTTGTTTTGCGTGAATTATTACAACCGTATACACAACAAAACATTATAAAATAACTTACATATTAATGTTTCTAACAACAGTAACAGCCAGGGCCAGACTTACCACTAGGCTGAATAGGCTGTGGCCTAGGGCGGAAAATTTTTTGGGGGCGCCATTTATGGGGTGAACAATTTTTAGAACTTAACGACAGAATAAACTATAATTTGAAAATCAAATGTTTGGGGAAAAAAATTATATTGGATAATTATTTAGATCTTGGACAGAGGAAAATAATATGAAATTTATGTATATCAATAATCAAGGATAAGGAGAATAATAGTTTGTTCATTCATTCCATGAATCGTCAATCTAAAAGCATTCAAATAAAGGCGCAAAAATTTTCAAAGTGTGATAAAAAGTTTAACTTTCCGCGGGATTTCGTTCAGGGAAAGTCATGAGGTTTTTGGTTCCGTGAATAATGGAAATTTCATGATGGCTTTAGACCTCATTGCTCAATTTGATTCATTCCTAGCAAACCATATCCAAAAGTTACGCAACAAAGGCCCTGACAGTACTTCATATTTATCAAAAAACATTCTCGAAGAATTTGTCTAACTGATGGCAGATCTTGTAATCAAAACTATTGTCGATGAAATCAAAACTTCGAAGTATTTCTTCATAATCGTCGATTCCACTCCTGATATGTAGATATGTAGAAAAAAATGGTTGTCCAGTTGAACGATTCATCAAATTTATTGAAAACTCAGGTCATAAAGGTGATGATGTGCGAAAAGCTGTTGTATCAAGGTTAGAATTTCTAGGGCTGGATGTTGCTGATTGTCGTGGACAAACGTATGATACAGCCAGAAACATGACCGGTATTAAGCGTGGCCTGCAGGCACA
>JAUMHM010013527.1:0-17367 GCA_032362435.1 Melikaiella ostensackeni
TGTTCCTCTTCCTCAAATCTATAAAATTATACCTTTACTAGACGTTTATTTCGTGTATTTCAACCATAAAAAAAAAAAATAAAAATAAATAGCTATCATCGACTAAAATGGCATGCAGTTTAACGAAATTTAACATTTAATTTTTGAAAACTTTTTTTTTTAGTTCAGAATAAAGTGTGGAACATGTTCCACGATATTATTAAAGTTTCTGAGCCAGAAAGTAAAGAATAATTGGTTTTTTATTTCTAAAATAAGAAACATAATTTTTAACGATTAAAAATCTCATTTTTCCAGAAAACGATGCAAAATATGAATATTAGTTCATAGTTCAAGATCGTTCGACTTCCTAAAATCTATAAGCCTGTATTCGTACCAGATGTTTATCTTGTGTATTTCAACAAATTAAAAAAAAAGATAAAAAAATAGGAAAAATTAATAAAAATCGACTTAAATAGCATCTAGTTTCACATTAATACTGAACTAGAAACAAAGGTATTTGAAAATAAAATGCTGATGTTTGTTAAACGAGATGCTTTTTTAGTCAATTTTTATCTACTTTTTGTATACTTTCGGAAAAATTTGTTAAAATATACAAGATAAACATTTGGTAAGGGTATAATTTTATAGATTTCAGGGAGAAGAACAATTTTGAACTATGAATTGCCATTCACATTTTGTGACTTTATCAAGAAAATTGAGATTTTTAATCGTTAAGAATTATGTTTCTTCAACTTTGAAGATAAAAACCAATTTTTGTTTACTCGGATGCTTAGGAACCTTAATAATTTTACGGGAAATATTCTTCACATTAAAAAACGTTTGAAAAAAAAAATGTTGAAGTTTGTTAAACTAGATGCTATTTTAGTCAATTTTTATCGACTTTTTGTATATTTTTGGAAAAATTTGTTAATATATTCAAGATAAAGATTTGGTAAGAGTATAACTTTATAGATTTCAGCAAGAGAAATAATTTTAAACTACGAATTGCTATTCATATTTTGTGAGGTTATCGAGAAAAATGAGATTTTTAATCGTTAAAAATTATGTTTCTTCAACTTAAGAGATAAAAACTAATTTTTGTTCACTCTGATACTCAGGAACCTCAATAATTTCACAGAAAATTTTCTTCACATTGTGACTGAACTAAAAACGAACGTTTTTAAAAATAAAATCTTGAAGTTCGTTAAAGTAAATGCTATTCAGGTCGATTTATTCTATTTCTTCGGAAATATTGGTTAAAATACACAAAATAAACATCTAGTGAGGATATAATTTAATAGATTTCGAGAAGTGAAATAATTAAAAATATTATTCATATTTTGAGTCGTTTTTCGAGGAAAATGAGGTTTTTAATCGTTAAAAATTATGTGTCTTCAATTTTAGAGATAAAAACCAATTTTTTTACTCTGAAGCTCAGAAACCTTGATAATTTCACGGAAAATTTGTTCTTTACATTGTTACTGAACTGAAAAATTAAAAAAAAAAATGTTGTTCTCAAGACCAAATGCTATTCTAATCGATTTTTATCGATTTTTTCTATTTTTTTGGAAATATTTGTTAATATACACAAAATAAACATCTAGTGAGGATATAATTTAATAGATTTCGGGAAGTGGAATAATTTTGAATACTGAATTGCTATTCATATATTGCGTCGTTTTTCGAGAAAAATGAGGTTTTTAATCGTTGAAAATTATGTTTCTTCTATTCTAAAGATAAAAACAATTTTCTTAGCTCTGAAGCTCAGAAATTTTTATGATTTCACGGAAAATGTTCTTCACATTGTTACTAAACTAAAAACAAACGGTCTTAAAAGTAAAATGTTGAAGTTCGTTAAACTAAAGTATATTTTAGTCGAATTTTTATCGATTTTTTCTAATTTTTTTTAATTTGTTAAAATACACAAAATAAACATCTAGTAAGGATATCATTTTATAGATTTAAGAAAGTGGAATAATTTTGAACTATGAATTGCTATTCATATTTTGCGTCGTTCTTGGGAAAAATGAGATTTTTAATCGTTAAAAAATGAAAAATTCGGACCGAATCCATTTCAAATCAGGCAGGTTCTACACTTGAAGTCGCAGAATTTCTCAACGACAAAATATGTTGTTTTCTATAGGAAATTAGGCAGGACGTATTTTTCCTAATCAAGAAAAAAATTTCCAGGAAGTTACGAGTATTTGAATTTTGACGCCTATATGAAGAAAAAACACACATTTTTTCTTTAAACTTCTATAGTTCCTGACCCAATTTAGATATTTTAATTTTCTTTTCGGATTCTGATGAGTTTAACAGTCTTCTTTCTATATCCGTCGAAAAATTAAAAAAAAAAGTGTCAAGAATTAACAAAATGGCGACGATTTGTTTGCAGAAATTGGAAGTCGAATTTAACAAAAAGGCCACACCTATATTATTTACCAATTTTTTGTTGAATTTGTCCTTCTGTAAGGAAGACATCCTGTGAGTTTTATGCGGGCTAGATAAGTTTTGTGGCCAGGAGAATTTTCTTTTCATAAAGTCGAATTTTTGCAATTTTTTCGAAAAAAACGAAATATACCAAAAAATGTGAAGATAAAGAATTGCACCTCTAAAAACGTCTACAAAAAATACCTCTTGCACTCTTGTGATATTTTGCATCGTTTACGAGAAAAATTCGAAAATTGTATTTTTAGGAAAAAAAAAATTCTCCGGACGTCGAAAATGGTTTACTCTGTGTAAAATGTATAAAATGCCTTCCCGATGTAAGCAGAAAGTGTAAAAAAATATAGTTAAAAAAACTGGGGTTTTCCAGAAAATCTTCTTCTCACAATTTCAAAATTCGATGAAAAAAATATAAAAGAGTTTTTGATAAGCCCCACCTTTTTTATTTTTTCAAATATTTTTTTACAGTTTCTGCTCACATAAGGTAGGCATTAAGTTTTATGCGGCTAAACCATTTTTGAAGACACGAGAATTTTTTCCCTAAAAATATAATTTTCAAATTTTTCTCGTGAACAATGTAAGATATCACAATAGTGCGAGAGGTATTTTCGTAGAGCTTTTTTAGAGGTGCGATTTTTTATTCTGACATTTTTTGGTACATTTTTTTCGTTTTTTTTTCTGAGAAAATTGCAAAAATTCGACTTTATGAAAAAAAATTCTCCTAGCCACAAAACTTATTTAGCCCACATAAAATTCACAGGATTTCTTTCCTATAGAGAAAAATAGAAAGGAAAATTGGAAAAAAATATAAGTGTGGGTCTTTCGTGAAAATTGACTTTCTATATTTTTAAACAAATGGTCACCAGTTTGTTCATTTTCAACTTTTTTTCAATTTTCCGAATTTTTTCCTAAAAATATAATTTTCGACCTTTTATCGTACAGGAAGCAAGATATCACAAAGGTGTAAGAGCTATTTTTTGTAGAGTTTTTTTAAAAGCGCAATTTTTTTTTGACATTTTTTGGTACATTTTGTTTTTCCGAGAAAAATGCAAAAATTCGACTTCATGAAAAAAATTCTCCTGGCCACAAAACTTATTTAGCCCACATAAAACTGACAGGATGTCTTTCTTATAGAAGGAAAAGTTGAACAAAGAATTGGCAAAAAATATAAGTGTGGGCTTTTTGTTAAAATCGACTTTTTATATCTTCAAACAAATCGTAAAGAGGACGGTAAAACTCATCAGAATCCGAAAAGAAAATCAAAATACCTAAATTAGGTCAGAAACTGTAGGAATTTAATGAAAAAAATTGTTTTTTTTTTTAAATAGACGTCAAAATTCAAATCCTTGTAACTTCGGGGAAAATTTTTTCTTCTCAAGTTTGAAAATTTTTTTTCTTTCTTGGCTCAAAATTACCGGAAGGCATCCCCAAAACACGTAAAAAAGAGAAATTGGATGTGCAAGCACTTTTTTGGGTTCAACTTAATCGAGGCTAGCCGTGAATCACGTCTCTCTGATAACGAACTTTTTAAACTTGATTATACTTCACTTGATAAAACACGATTTAAATTTAAAATCTATACTTAAAACTGTTTTGAGTCCCCCAAAAAATGTCTTTTGTATCTCTCAATTGCAGAATTTACTCCTCACTTGAAGAACTTTCACATCACGAAATACCATCTCTTTCACAAATCAAATTTCCTCGAAAACTAAAATACTCACTCTTAAAAAAATGCAGTAGATCCAAGAAATGTTGAAACTAAAATTAAAAAGACAGAACTTCACACAAAAAGTCACTGAATCCTCGGAATTAAAAGAAATCACCCGGATCAATGAATGCTCCAGCGTCGAGCATTTTCGAGTCTTATTGAAATCGGGGATGCACACTTTTAAGTATCTAGATTTCACAGTTCAATGAGCCCTCCACGAGATTCAAATTTGAAATACAAGGGAGGGGGAAAAGAGCACGTGCGTTTGAAAATCTAGCGATCTATAAGATTTTACCGATCACGCTAGATCGCTGGCCACGAGGGCACATCGACTCGACTGCATTCAGTGTTAATCACTGGAGGGGCTTTATAGGCTTGTTGGAGAACCGGACCCCCACCTGGCGAACGACAACCTCCCATTGGTTGAGGCACTGCACTCGATCTTCTCGGACCCTCTGACGTCACTGGAGAGCACGCAGGAACTTATAACCGTTCTCGAATATTTTTTATCTGCCTATTTCCTCCTGGGTTTTCCACACCTTCGTCAATCCTTCAACTATTGATAAAAAGGAAACAAAAATCATTTACTTTTAAAAACATTGTTTTTTCCTTGTTCTTTAATTGCTTATTTACAGGGCTGTCACAGACTAATGTTCTTGAAAAAAGTGCAAAAAGTGACTAATTTAAGCTGGAAAGTGACTAAAAGTGACTACTATTCAGACAACAAATCTGATGAAATTCTATTGCTGAATTCTCGGAGTTGAATACCAAGGTTACAATTGCTATAATTAAGTACACTTATTTCGCGCAACTTGGCCAGCCTCAGTTCTGGTCGACCAGTAAGCGGAGATTATTAAAATTTAGTTTCTACCGGATTTGACGCGCCGAGTGAGTAAACACTCAAGACCGCACATATATGTAGTCTCTGAACCCGACACACGTACAGAAGTATATGCCCAGAGAGTCGCGATATAAATACACTCATCTCTTCAACCGTGGCCATCCTCGGGTCTAGTTGGCCACGAATCGAAGGCTATTCAAAATCTAGTTTCAACCGGGCTTAACGCGATGAGTGAGTAAACACTCGGAGCCGCATATATAGTCTCTGAACTCGGCACACGTACAAAAGTGTATGCCCAGAGAGTCGCGATATAAATACGCTCATCTCTCCAATCGTGGCCATCCTCGGGTCTAGTTGGCCACTAATCGAAGGCTATTAAAAATCTAGTTTCAACCGAGTTTAACGCGATGAGTGAGTAAACACTCAGGACCGCATATATAGTCTCTGTACCCGGCACACGTACAAAAGTATATGCCCAGAGAGTCGCGATATAAATACACTCATCTCTCCATTCGCGGCCACCATCGGGTTTGGTTGGCCACTAATCGAAGGCTATTAAAAATCTAGTTTCAACCGGGTTTAACGTTATGCGTGAGTAAACACTCAGGGCCGCATATATAGTCTCTGAACCCGGCACACGTTCAAAAGTACATGTCCAGAGAGTCGCGATATAAATAACTTCTTAACGGCACTGATTGTCCGAGCGAAGACCTTGAGTATTGGTCATCAAGGGACGCTCAGGGGGGGGGGCGAACAGAAGCTTTCAGGCGTGAACAACGGTGAGGTCGGTCACAGATGGGGCGGACAGTTAAGGCGAGTGAGTGTAATGTTCAGACAAATTGTATTATTAATTCTATCACATGCTGAATAAAGGTCACTCTATTTTACTTCGCTGAAGTCAGTTGCGGCCTAATTTCTAACAATTCTGAGATCCAATAATTGATACGCAATGTTTTCTGAACTTATTTACGGTGATGAGAAGCAACTAGTTCCTTTTAACTAGTTACTGTAACTAGTTACTTTTTTGGTAACGGCAGTGGTAACGAAATTACTTTTGTAAGTAAGTAACGAATTGGTAACTAGTTACATTTTTTCCAGTAACAGTAATTACAAAAATCGTTACTTTTTCAGTTACTTTCGAAATGTAGTTCACAAGTCTTTTTTACAACAATCAATGAATTTTATTGCTTTTCCAACTATTTTTTCATTTTCACTATTCAAATTGTGGCGGCAGATAGCTATAGAGATTCATAGCCCAATATATTATAGAAAAATTGAAATTTTTTTCCCACTCTGGGATTCAAATATTTATAAAATCTATAGAAATACTCAGGAAGAAATAAAAAAATAACTTCAGAGTTAAATATTCATTTCTCTCTGGTTGATAATAATTTTTTTTACCGGAAATCTAACTATTCCAGTTATTTTATTAATTAATTTAGTTGAAAATTCATCTTTTTTGGTTGAAAATTCTATTATTTGGTTGAAAATTTAATTATTTTGTACGAAATTGACGAATTTTGAAAGAAAATCACTTTATTCGGTTAAAAATGCAACTATTTTGTTGAAAATTAGTTTTTTGGTTTAAATATGTAAACTATTACACTTTTAGTTGGGGCTTCATGTTTTTCCGTTGAAAATTAATTTTTTCAATTAAAAATTTAACTATCCCATTTTTGGTTGAAGATTCATCTTTTTCAGTTGAAAATTCATGTATTTTGTTAAAAATTTGTCTTTTTTTTTTGGTCAAAAATTATGTTCTTGGTTGAAAATTTATCTCTTTTGTTTCAAATTAAACTATTTTGTTGAAAATTCGTCTTTTTTGGTGAAAATTTAAAATATTACGATTTTCATTGAGAATCAATCTTTTTTGATTGAAATTTCATTATTTGGTTCAAAATCAACTTTTTTGTTGGAAACTCGCCTTTTTGGCTTGAGATTTCAAGAATCTGATTGATTTTATTTCTCTCTTGACTGAAAACTCAACTATTTTGATGAAAACTCTTTTTTTGGTTGAATATAACTGTTTTTTATTTAAAATTAAACTGTTTTTTTTAGTTAAAATATCAACTATTACATTTTTCGTTGAGGATGCATCTTCTTCCGTTAAAAATTAATTTTTTCAATTAAAAATTTAAATATCCCATTTTTGGTGGAGAATTCATCTTTGTTAGTTGAAAATTCATGTATTTTTTTTTTAATTTGTCTTTTTTTTGGTAAAAAATTATGTTCTTGATTGAAAATTTATCTCTTTAGTTTCAAATTCAAGTATTTTGTTGAAAATTCGTCTTTTTTTATTAAAATTAAAAATATTACGATTTTCATTGAAAATAAAATTTTTTTGGATAGAAATTTTATTATTTAGTTGAAAATCAACTGTTTTGTTGAGAGTTCGCCTTTTTAGCTTGAAATGTCAACAATCTGGCTTATGTTCTTTCTGTCTTAACTGCAAATTCAACTATTTTGTTGAAAAATAGTTTTTTGGTTGATGTACTTTTTTTTATTTGAAATAAAAATATTTTTTGGTTGAAGTATTAACTATTACATTTTTTATCAAGAATTAATCTGTTTTCGCTCAACAATTTTTTTGAAAGATTCATGTATAATGTAAAAAATTCGTCTTTTTTTGTGAAAAATTATCTTCTTGGCTGAAAATTCGTCTTTTTTGGTTGGTTTGAACTATATTTGAATCAAAATGAAAATCTTCTTTGGTTGAAATTTCAACTATTACCTTTGTATGAAGAATTTATCTGTTTTGGTTGAAAGTTGAACTCCTTTGTTAAAAATGTTTTTTCTTGGTTGAAGATTCATCATTTTAGTTAAAAATTAATCTCTTTCGTTTAAGAATCAACTATTTTGTTAACATTTTTCTTAGTTAAACATTCATCTTTTTAAATGAAAATTTAACCATTACATTTTTGGTATAAAATTTATATTGTTTAGTTTAGTTGAAAATTCGTGTAAAAAAATTTTCAATTGATAACAATAACGATAACTAGTTACTTTTTTCGTGATGTAACAGTAACGATAACTAGTTCCTTTTAAAAAGTAACTTACTCATCACTGGTTATTTATCACATAAATTTAATAAATTACTTCATTTTTATTCAGAACATTAAATACAAAATGCAAAGGTACAGAAAAATGTCACATTTATGTGCATTATACGAGTAGAATAGAGAAAAACTCAAATTCTACAATGAAAAATTGAATTAAATCAAATAAGATGTATTCAACAGTCGTTAAGCTGCAAAAGTGACTTTATTGGGAAATAATAAACGAAAATTGTGTTATAACAACAACTGAAACATAACCATTTTTCAGCACTTTCATAGCCTTATTGAAAGCGCTGTGTTTAGTTTTATAAAATTAAAACTTATCCCGCAAGCTTCATTTTTGGGCAGATTTTAAGTAATAGCAAAAATAAAAAAGATTTTAGTTGATTGGAATATTTTATTTTTATAAAAAAAAGAAACACTATATTAGAAGTTGAAATTCTCAAAATTATGATTTGCTTTCTAAGATATTTAGTTTGTTTATTATAATTAGAGTGTATTGTAGCTCTAATTTACAAGAGAATATTCGTTAATTCAATAGAAACAAGTCCTATTCAATTCATAATTTTTCATATTTTCATATTTCAGCAGCAAAAATTGAAAAAAGGGCCACAACTGTGAAAAGCCTGACCAGAAATGAACCTTACGAGGTGAGTTTTAACTTAAAAAACTAAACAGAACGATTTTAATAAAGCTATGAAAGTGCTGAAGAATAGTGACGTTTTAGTTGTTGTTAAAATGCGATTTTATTCATTATTTCACAATAAAATTACTTTTTCACATGGTAAATAAAACTTTAAAGACTTCAAAATACGTCTTATTTGATTCAATTCAATTTTACATTGAAGAATTTGGGGTTTTCTCTATTTTATAATGCACATAATTAATGTAACATTATTCTATGCCTTTGCATTTTGAAAATCAATTATCTAAATGAAAATAAAGTAATTTAATACGTTTATGTGATGTGTAAATGAGTTCAAAAAACAATGAGTATATTATTATAGTTGAGTGTCAATTTTTTTCTAAATTTTGTTGCGGATCAAATTCATACCGTCAGTTTTAGTGCGATACTTTACAACAGGAACTAGAAAACCAGAAAATCATAAATTTAAATAATTTAAATTTTAATATTGAATAGCATTCTCATAATATAGATTCTTATATAGATTCCAGACATAAATTCCTTAGATTTTCTTTTTTCCTTCAAATAATATCTAAAATGAGATGGAGAAATGTCGCTAAAGTAGCCTTTCCCTTAAAAAAAGTGACTAATAGTGACCTTTCCTAGAAAAAGTGACTAAAAAGTGACTTGAAAAAAATAAGTGACTTAAAGTGACTTAAGTTTTAGAAATTTGAACCACTTTTATTAAGGCATTTATTGAGTGTTTTCCCAAAGAATCATAGTTTACTCGAAGTTCATTAAAAAAGTGGGACACATTCTCTAAAAAATTTTTTTGACCATCTACTTTATGTTTTGGACAAAATTCAAAGTGTATTTTCAATTAGTGTTCTGGTGAATTCTTACAAAATATTGGACTACAATCTCTGGAATGTCTACGTAGGAAGTTAATTTTTTCATCTTATCTGATTTTTCAGTTTTGGTACTATGGATTTCAATGAAATTGATAAAAATTATGGTAATGGGATAGATGTTATTGGAAGACCGGTGAAAAATATTAAAGAATTTTATTCAATTTGTAAAAAACTGTGATTGGCTGCATTACAGAAAGATGACTTGATAAGGTGCAAGATTCATAGGGTTTTTTCAAAAAAGATATTTCACATTAACAGGAAAGTTTGCTTTAATTTTAATAACAAAAGAAGCAAACAAACTTTTAGTGAGACCACTAATAAATCTAGAAAATGTATCTTGAATTCGGTTATGAAAGATTGCTATACACAAATACACAATCTGAATGAGAACATTAAGAAGACCTTTGTTTATTGAATAAACAGGTAGCGGTTTACATCATCAAAAAATGCCTTATAAGAGAAACTAAATTGAATAAAAAAGCAGGAATTCGTATAAAACTTTCGTTACGTTACGTTATTTTCGAACGAATCAGATGTTTCGTTATTCTGGCTATCTTTATTGTCATCAGCAACAAAAATCATTTCTACTTTTGTTTTGTTATTAACAGAAGGAAACTACATTAAATAACGAAATCAACATTTGTAGATAATAAATATTAATAATTGTATTAATTTAATAACCGAGAAAATTATATACTTCAGGATTTCTGGGATTCATAAGGAGACTTACCAGATCGAATTTTAACATTCCTCGAAGGCATTTCGGGGCAAACCCTTCTAAGGTATCGCAAAAATGTCTAAAAGTCGAAAATATAAGAACTGAAATAATCCAGGTGCTTCAGAGGATTCACTAGGTCGCTTAAACATATTCCTCGACGAGTTTAGATACCTTGCGTTCCTACAAAGTCTAAAATCTATTTTGAGAAAACAGGAATAGTCTGATTCCACTAGGAGGTTTTCCAGGTCGAATTTTATCATTCTTTGAAGCCATTTCAGAGCCAACCCTCCTAAGGTATCGCAAAAAAGTCTAAAAGCCGCAAAAATGTCTGAAAGTCGCAAATATGGGAACTAATACAACTCGGCTGCTTCAGAGGATTCGCTAGGTCGCTTAAACATGTTCTTTGGGGAATATAGAGACCTTGCGTTCATACGAAGTCTAAAACGCTATTTCGAGAAAACAGGAATAGTCTGAGTTCACCAGGAGGATTTTCAGGTCAAGCTTTATCATTCTTCGGAGCCATTTCAGAGCAAACCCTCCTAAGGTATCGCAAAAAAAGTCTCAAGACCGCATACATGTCTAAAAGTCGCAAATATGAGAACTAAGACAACTCGGGTGCTTTAGAGGATTCACTAGGTCGCTTAAACATATTCTTCGAGGAATTTAGAGACCTTGCGTTTAGACGAAGTCTAAAACTCTATTTCGAGAAAAAAAGAATAGTCTGAGTTCACCAGGAGGATTTCCAGGTCAAGTTTTATCATTCTTCGGCGCCATTTCCGAGCAAACCCTCCTAAGGGATCTGCAAAGCGTAATTACGAGGATTACCGCAGTCCGGATGCTCCAGAGGATTCACCAGGTCACTCAAACTTATTATCCGCGGAATTTTGATATCCTGCGTTCCTGCGAAGTTAACATTTTTTCTTGAAAAGCAAGATTAATCTGCGTTCACCAGGAGTACGTCCTGAAACTCAACTCGGTTTAATCTGCAGACAAAGGCGATGGACTCAAACAGATTTGAATTTCGACGTAGTCCAAGAGGTTCACCAAGTCGAGCTTCGACATTTTTCAAATCCATTCAAAAATTGACCCTCCGTAAAGGCCTGAAAGTCTTGATTATCAGAGGCTACAGTCATGCTTTATACGATTCACTAGGTTGCTGAAACATATTTCACTAGGCTAAATGCGAAATTTTTCAGGAAAATTTAATACTCAACCTTTTTCTTAACAAGTTTAGAGGCAACGTGTCAAAGGAGGAACAAATTTTTTTGCTGGAGGTCAGGAGGCTTGATTATCAAATATTAAGAAATATTAAGAAACTTAAATGTCGTCCCGGTATGTACTCGAGCGGACCTGGGTCATCTTTACTTTTTTGAAAACACTTAATTTAGCCTTCGCAGGGATACAGCATCTCAAAATTCCTGGAAGAAAATGTTTGAGCGACCTTGCAGAATCCTCTGAAGCACCTGGATTGTCGTAGTTCTTATAAATTACCTTTTTTGGATCCCTTAGGAGTGATAATGGCGAAGTGTCTCCGGAGAATGATAAAACTCGACCTGGGTCTCAGCATTCTTCAGGAATTGTTTGAGAGACTACTAATAAATATAGAAAATCTTTCTCGAATCTGGTTTCAAAAGATTGCTATGCACAAAAACACAATCTAAATGAGAATTTAAAGAAGACTCTTGATAATTTGAATAAACAAGTACTGATTTACATCGTCAAAGAATGCCTTTCAAGGGTAAGTGAATTAAGTAAAAGAGCCTTCAATAATAATTTAAAAAATGAACGAAAATTTGAAAACATTCTTAATATCCAAAGTGATATACAAAAATTGACTCTGAATATTCACTTGACTCTTTTTCAAGACCAATCTGGCCCATGGTTTTTAAATATTTCAAGCGTAGAGATTCAACAAAAGGTAATCAACATTTTAAGGTTGGATGAGGGCTTTAGTAGCAAATTTGGGGAAAAAAGTTTATTCAATTCCTTGAAATCATTAAAGACATTAAAGATAATATTTCATAATTACCAGGTAACAAAGCAGAAGAATTGAGAGCAAAATTTATGGCTTTTTCAAACGAATTTTTGAATATTGGGGTTCCACAAAGCTCATTAGAAAAAGAGTTAAGCGAAGGATATTTTGAAACAAATTTTTTTAAATGTCATCCTGAATCACTGATTGCTAAGGCTGATAAAAGAAGTATTACGGTTACGATATTAAAAAATGATTATAATCAAATAATGATGCAGATACAAAGCAGATTTTTCTTTACGACCAGTTATTTAGATTATAGGTTCACCCACGAGAAAATTCGAAGAACTCCTTAGCAAAATTATCAAAGAGTCAGTGACTCTTTCAGCAAATCAATAAAAAGTAGTGCTACCTTTCTAAAAATAATTGAGAATGTTAAAATATCAATAAATCATATTTTTGTTTCTTTGGACGTAATACCCATGTTTCCTGAAATTCCATGTGAAAGAGTTAAACTTTCCATAGAAAAAAGATGGGATATGATCAAACTTCATACTAAGATTTCGAAAAAACGATTTCTTGATGCTGTTGAATATGTTTTAAGTTCCGTTTCTTTGAAATTCAATGGTACTTTTTATAAAAAAAAATTTGGAACTCCGAAAGGCTCGGTCTTGTTCCCAATTCTTGCTGAAATTGTGATAGAAGATTTGGGATATGGAGTTTCTGACAAAATTAATTTTGAATTGGACTTTTATGCGAGATATGTTAAGGATTCTGTACTTTCTTTACATGCGCGAAATGTGGATACCCTACTTAATGTTTTTAACAGTATACATCCAAGATTACAGTTCACTGTTGAAATTGAAGTGGAAAGTAGATTGAATTTTCTTGATTGAAAAACTGAATTTGAATTGAATTGAAAAACTGATGAAAATTATATTATCACTGATTGACACAGAAAAACAATTTAAACGAAAAGTACAATGAATTTTAATTCTAATCATTCCATCCAAAACAAAATAGGAATTGTAAAGAATTTGATTGATTAAGCTTTTAAATCAACTCATCCAAAATTTCATGAAAAGAATATTGAATCATGCAAACAGATTCTTTTTCTCAACCATTATCCAGTTACCTTTATATTGACAAACATATGCATAACAGAATTGTTCAAATCAAGAGTAAACGCAATAATCAGAACAAGAACAATATACGGGATTAAAATAGATTCAATATGGTTGTCTTACTTTATTTCGGAAAAATCCCAAGTATCTTGAAATCAATGTTAGAAAAATCGGGCTTACATACGATATGTAAAGTTCCATTCAAAAGTAATTTGATTGTCAAATTGGGGAAAGATAAATATGAGAACCTTGGTAAACAATAAAGAGAGAACATAATGAAGCTATGAATTTTAAAAAAATTCTTTCGAGATACAACAAAATTTAGGATGGAGTCATTAATTGAATACATTGACTGTAGTATTGGTCAGAATTTTGTGAATGTGCAAGTCAATTTTAAATTAAAGAATTATATAATTGAACTTGATTTTCATTCCGAATGTTTGACTATTTAAAAATAATTTTCAATCAAGGAATAAAATATGTACCGAAATAATAATTGCTACCAATCATCTCTGTTTTATTTTCAGGTAATAATGGTTTTCTAATCTAATAATGTTTTTATTATTTGTACCTGTTGTTTTACTATAAATTACCCTCGATAAGGAAGTCTGAATTGACTCCGAAACATGTTGGTCCCTAGTAGTTTTTTATAACAAACGGAGAAAGAAAAGAGTGAGAGGTTGGTTTGGCTGACACTTTCTTTTTCTCTTACTTTTTTGTTTTTGTTGTACATTTATTGTACAATTGTCTCTAATGTGCAGTAAAAGTGGGTAGTTTCGAAGTCTATTTTTTATTCCTGAACCTTTTGGGTCATCTTTTTAATAAAGAAAAAATTTTCGTTAGAAAGTAGATTTCATTTTGATCTTTAAGAAGCAATAATTTGCAGTTTAGAAGTGTCTATCTCAAAAAAAAGTGGTGCAACGAAATATCTCGAAAATCTCGCACTCATTGTTTTTGAAAACCTGATTCGCTTTGAAAGACTTGAAATTGAATTCTTTATTACATTTGAAATTTAAAAATGAAATGCGCTCTAACTTTTAGTGTATTTACAACTGTTAATTTAATTTGTAATCGTTATAGTAACAAAATATTTAATGGGTCTTGCAGATATATAGACCTTAAAGTATATACTTTAATGAGAGAATAAAACTTAATTTCACTGAATGAGAAAAATCATTTCCGTTAATTCTCTAATGCCGAGGGATTGATCATTAAAATTTTGAGCGTATACCAAATATTAGGTTTTTAAAGATTTCTAAAGATTACACAAAATTTCAAGTATATCGAAGTATTTCAAAAGATTTCAAGCGATTTTAGACCAATTTAAGAGATTACGAAATAATTTTATGGGATATCAAAGTATTTAAAAAGATTTTCAGGGGTTTCAAGTGAATTCTAGAGACTGTAAAGAATTGTAAAATATTTTGAATACTTTCACAGAACATCCATGAATTTTAATAGATTTAAGAAGATTTCAATAGAACTTTAGGGGATTTGAAGCGTTTTCAATAGTTTTTAAAATATTTCAGTCATACCTCAAAACTTTTAACGGTTTCAATAAATTTCAAGAGATTTCAAGAGATTTTACAGATTTCTTAAGAATTTTCTATAGATCAAGAATATTTCAAGAGATATTTAAGAATCTTTAAAGATTTCATGGCCTATGAAAAAATTTCACAGGATCTTTATGGATTTTAACTAATTCTAGGAGACTTTAAAGAATTTAGAGAGATTTAAAGCATTTTTTAAAAGTTTTCAATCGGTTTCAAAATATTTTACGGAATATTACAAGACTTTTAAAGGTTCAAAGTAGATTTAGAAGATTTTAAAGGATTTCTAGACACCCCAGAGTAGTTTAAAAGATTTTAAGGATTGCTGAAATATTTCAAAATAATTCAAGGGATTTTACCATATTTCAAGTTCTTTCCAAAAATTTCGAGGGGTTATAAAGAATTTCCATTGATTTTTTAAACATTTGAGGGATTCCCAGGACTGCCTCAGCCTAATTGACTTGTGAAAAGTGAAAAAGTGATCTATTTAAACAAAAAAAGTGACAAAAAGTGACAAGTTTCTAACCCAACAAGGACGAAAATTGACTAAAAGTAGTAATGTGCATTAACGGTGTAACTAATCTTTCTTTGAATACAAAAAAATTCGATTAAATTTATAAGAATTCCAGGTGCACTTTAACGAATTCAGGTCAAGTTCATTAGAATTTAGAATTAATTCAAAACAATTTACGTTTGATTCAAATAAATTTTTAAAAATTCCATTTATTTCAGTAAAATTGGAGTGAATTAAGCAAAAATTTTGAAATGAAAAGATTTCCAGCAAATTGATTGAAATTGAAGTAAACAGAATTCGGGAAAAATTCAACAGAATTTAAGCGAATTGAAGAAAAATCAAAAAATATAAGAAACCCAATGAATAAAATAGAATTTGAATGAATTTAGAAGCAATTAAGGAAAATGAGTGGAATTCGCTTATTATTATTATTATAAATAATATTCATACAATGTCAAGGCAAATTAAAAAACAAT
The DNA here is from genome assembly GCA_032362435.1 of Melikaiella ostensackeni. Taxonomy (NCBI): domain Eukaryota; kingdom Metazoa; phylum Arthropoda; class Insecta; order Hymenoptera; family Cynipidae; genus Melikaiella; species Melikaiella ostensackeni. The sequence continues at coordinate 15,920 of JAUMHM010013527.1, forward strand.
CAAATGAATCAAAAACAATAAAAAAGTATGTTAAGAATTCATTGAAATCATTAAATTTGGAGTGAATTGAGAACAATTTAAGGGAATTCAAAAGAATTTGATGAAATGCCTAAGAATTCAAGCTGAGTTTCAAAGACTTCACGGTGAATTAAAAAAAGATTTTCAAAAGTCAAAAAAGCCCTTTGAATTGAGTAGAACCGTATGAATTCAGAAGAATCCAAAAGAATTTAAGAGCGATTCATTGAAATTCGAGAGAATTCTAGAGAATTAAAAAAAAATCAGGCTTAATTAATAAAAATTTAGGTGATTAAAAAGTGATTTGCAAAAAAAGAGTGACTAAAAGTGACTGTGTGCAACGCTGTAATTTTCAGCGGACTTCTAGGGATTTCAAAATGAATTAAAATATTTCAATGTTACTCGAAGGATTGCAAGTAATTTCAACTGGTTTAAAAAATTATAGGGCATTTCGAATGATTTCAAAAAAAAGTATGGGATTGCACGGTTTTTCAAAAAATTTTAAATGATTATGACGGATTGTAACAAATTTCGAACTTTTTCAAAGTATTTCAAATTATTTGAAGGGATTTTACGGGGTTTCAGAGAAATTGATATGATTTTATGAGTTTTCATAAGATTTCAAGGCATTTCAAGAAATTTTTCAAGGCTTAAAAGGTTTCAAAAGAATTCAAGAGTTATCAAACGCACCTTTAATACTAACCCATCAGTATTTTAGAATGAACAAATACTTATTTTTGTATTGTTTTTATAGGGTTTGTGGCCAGTGAACCGTGAGTAATCATTTTCTGATATATTGACATATTTCAAGTATTAGAACTTAAGTTAAGTGCTTCATTAATTAAAAATACGTATATTTGAATGATTCAGATTTTTTCAGTGCAGTAAAACCTAGTACTCAAAATATGGAAATATTCTGTATAAATAACTACTAATGGGACAAACGTGGTCACAAACAGTACTTCTATCCTACATTTTTATTTAAAAAGTGGGTTAGAAATAGAAATGGCAATAATCGCGCGCATAGCGCTCGTGTTTGTTTGCTAGAAGTAGATAAAAGCATGTATAATGGGGCGTAGTGAAAAAATCATTTGTTTTTTAATTTGTAATTGGAAGGGGGTGGAAAATTTGTTGATTGGGTTCAAAATGACTCCCCTAAAGCTTCATAAAAAAAATTCTTACGTCACCGCATCGATATTATGCATGATAATAACGAAAAATCGCACAATTCTCATTACTTTATGAGAAAAAATATATTTCTAAGGCTGAAATTGGTAGAAAAAGTTGTATACTGCGATTCAGGGCCGGATTAACAAGTAGGCAGAATAGGCAGTTGCCTGGGGCCCCCGATTTCATGGGGCCCCCGAAAAATGAAAAAGACTTCTAAAATTTTCTTACAAACATAAAATTCTAGAGAGTGAACAGAACTGAAA
>JAUMHM010013542.1:0-17365 GCA_032362435.1 Melikaiella ostensackeni
GTAGTGGTAGGCGTGTCCCTTGCCACTTGTTTCCTCGTCCTTTCACTTTAAATCGCTCTCCCCGAAAAAATAGTTTTCTGTCGTTAGCCCGATTCTCTCGTTCTACATCACATATGCGTTGTACTTTGAACCAAGCCGGACATGAAGTGCGACGTAAATACATTATCGAGCGCGAAGCGAGAGATCCGACAGACGTCGCCCTAGGCACGCTGAAACTTGCGAGCCGCGTACCAACCGCATGATGAGCATGTGCTTTAACAGCAAGCAAATTCATTTTTAGAAATGACCATAAGTCTTCTAGGTATAACGAGTGACTGCTGATATTTAACTTTGACTAAATCAAAACTTGTTATCCAAAAATAAACTCGAAACTTTTTTTCTTTAACTTTTCAGTGATAGCATTTTTTTAAGACTTTCCAATTTATCAAAATAGGTAATAGATGAATGTAATAACCAACTAAAAATAATTTCCAGTGAGCTAAAGTAGCAAATAAAAATGGTTTATAATATTATATACAAACTAATAAACAATAGATATTTTTTAAACAACTGCGTGCGAAATTTGGTTTCTCGTTCCTGCGTAGCGTGCGCGAAATGCTTGATTCTCAAATCCTACGGCTGAATTCATTCGCGTACACCTAATCGTATGCGAATAAGATCGGCTAATTTTTCGCACACTTCGCACTTCGTTGTTAAAGAAAAACATGTTTGAGAAGTGCGCGAAGCACGTGATTCAAAACGTGTGTTAAGTTTGCCACCCAAGCGAATCGATGGTGTACGAAAGAAAATCAATGGTTGCCACAGCCATAAAAATATTGATGTGCATGGTACTCTTGGATCATCAGATGAACTGAAAGACAGAACCTCGAGTATGGAAGCATTTTCAAAGAGAAATGGTTGTGTCAGCCATAGTATTTTGTCACGTCAGATGTGGATGTACCAACCATAGCTATGGTTGAACTTGTAATGTGCCCCTATAGTCAAGCGCTGTAATAGCTGCAGTCTCAGTTTTGGGCGCCAAAAGACGGCAGCCATTTTAGTGTGAAGCAATGACCAACGCACCAAAAATTATTACAAAAAATGGGGAGTGGTTTTGGTCAATTTTTAGGGAATTTTGGATTCGAGCAGTATATTCCAAAGTTTGAAGGTAAGTTTGGAATACACTTCTACAGCTTAGGTAATTTAGAGATTTATAAGTGCGGATAAAAGTACAAATAAGTACAAATATGTAAATATTTGCAAGAGGAAAAAAGGGATTGTCACATTTCCTCCGGGCACATCCCGATCCCTTTTGAGGAGAAAAAGCACTCGTCAGCACCAAAGTAACTGAAATAACGCAACCAGCCGGCATGGATGCAGTAATCATAGATATGGCTAGGTCGTATTTTTCAATATACTATGGTTGGGGCAACCACACCTAAGGATCGGCCAACCACAGTCTTTTTTCCGTGTGACATTTACACGAGTGGGAACTTTACTGCCCGTCGAAGTGAATATGGCAATTCACATGAGACAGGAAGTCCCTATATGTGCTCGTGGCTCACATCATACTTTTTGTACTACCTTTTCCATAAACGAAACGCATTATGTAGTTCTTGAAGCACTAGAGTGCGTAAAAGGGACTCTAGTGGTTAATTCACAAGACTGGAGATTGTGACTTGTTCGCCCGTGATGCACACGATATTTGTTATTTGTAGGCTGCATCTAAAGTTCCTCTTCGAGGACATGTGAATCGGGCGCAAAGTAGCGTTCACTGCCCAGGGACTAATGAAGCAGGTGAAAAAAGCTACTTTGCGCCCACATATCCTCTGGGTGGAAAAAAGTCACTTTGCGCACATTTAACATGCACGAAAAGGCATACTTGCATTGCAGATTGGACAAAAATATAATTATTGGATAGTCCTCAATCCCGCGACTGAACATTCCCTGAAATTTTTCTTTGAAAAGGGCATTTTTAAACATTTGATGGAATAAAGGCTGTCAACACAATATTTTCTAAGAATGATATTCTAAGACTATCCTGAGTAAATAGAAGTTCCAGTAACGAGGGGGTTAGGCTGGTGTCCGGCGCCGATTTTTTTGTCATTTTGCAGGTAAACACAGGGTCCCAGAATATGGGAAGAAATATTTATATGAACAGTCGTTCACATTTAGGGGTTGAAATCACCCCTTTTAGGTTTTTGAGTTTTTTGCTGTTTTAAGAGCTGAAAAATGTCTTTTCTTTATTGTTTTCACAAAAAATCGTTGTAACCCCTAGGTTGCTTCGCCATATGACATGTAATATAAGATTTTGGACTTTCTTGCTGCAAACATCTTGTTTTGATATTTAATTCTATCAAGAATCATCAATAACATTTGACTTTAATAAGACAACTCTTAAATTATGTGTAGTGCACTCCTTCAATATTACCAATGAATAAGAAATATTTATATAACATTTCTGTGAGTAAGGATTAAAATATTTCGTTCGAACAATAAACAATAATGGAACTGATTTTTTGTTGATGAGGACAGTTGATATTATATTAATAAAACCTTGTTATGAGAAAACTATCCCTCAGAAATTGTACCTGGTTTGTTTAGCAAGCAATGTTGATGATGATACATATAACAGAGCTGCCTACAGAATCTTCATTTATAGTGAGACACGCACATATATCCATTGAAAAATGCACACAAACACACACACACACACATATCATTCCTTCAACCCTTATTGCTTAATACTTTCGATTCGCAATCTACCTTATACGAAATTTTTCAAATAAACCAAAAATAAATGCGAATGAACAGTATATTTCCTGTTCACGAGTTAGATGCATGATACGACAAAGGTATTATCATTTCTGCATTTGCGATAATAACTACGCATGTATCAGATTGTCAGATTTTTGGATTTATCTCATTTCGCGTAGATTCAGGCATGTATATAAGCCGAAATAAAAGAGTATTTTTTCAGTTATAAATTTTGTTGTTTCTCCATTGTGTAAAATATAACTCCATAAGATGAGAGTTATTCCGTTAAATATTGATAACAATAACGTGCAATATGAAACGACTTCGAACTCAGCGATCAGAAATAACATCTGAAGAGGTACATCTACACGATGTATTAGAGGACCTAATAAGAAGGAGCATGTCTGATTCCTCATTTATTATTGAAAATTTAGTTCACTTACAATTTCCTAATGGGGATGGTCAAATTGACATACGAACGATTGAAGATAATGAAGAAAAATAAGAAAACGATTATGGTAAAGTACCTAGTTTCTTACATCGAGAGACGAGAGTCAATTTTGACGATGAAAAAGAAGCTGTTAACGATATAGATGTTCGAAGATAGGCGATGGAGAAAGTTACACCTTCATTTCTGATCAAACTGGCTCTCATTTGGATTTGCACAGTGGAAGAGCTTCAAGCTTTTGAGGAACAGAACCAGTGGAAAATGTTGTTCAATCGGTTTTTTTCACTATGCATAGCCCCTTACAGTTCTGCTAACCTTATCTGGCGATGAAAGATTACTTTCACCTCTTTTTTTAGTTTTAAGAGAACTATCTGAAAAATTTGTACAAAGAGTAAAACAAGGACTTTTGAAGGCAAAAAGTATCTATTTGCAAGCCTCAAAATCCGGTGAGCTTTCTTCATAATCGCTGCAAATGTGGCTTTAGGATGTATTTTTCCCTAACGTTGGAGAAAATTTTGTATTATTATTAGATTTATAAAGTGGTCAGTGTAAACGAACCGTGTAAACAGCAATACCAGAAAGTAGAAAGCTTTATGCTGAAAAACATTCTAAAAGCACAACTGCAAGAATTCAGCCCCTGGATTTGTTTGGCTTCAGGATTTGGAAAATTTCCATACGAAAAGTCTCTGACATTATTATTTTTTCCAGAACTGATAATAGCTTGCATATCAGGTGTAATATTATGAACTTACAGTCTCTCACACATAGTCAATTATCTTCACCTGAATTTATTAGCATATTTAAATATTCTTGGTATAAAAGCAGACAAACATAAAATAGATCTCCACATTCCGATAATACTGTAAAATTTTGTTTCAACAAAGATATGGAACCTTCTTGTGATATTTGCGGTGGTGCTGTGGTGATAACATGTGCCTGTCGCATGAAGAGGTTGTGCCTCAAATACTATCTCGAAGTGTTAATAATTTATCCAAAGTTGTTACTCTTTCCTTGCGTGACTTTGTTTCATTCGTAATGGGCATAGTTTCCGCCCAATGATTATTCCTCTCTTTTTTTGAGTTTCGGGCGCTACCTTTTTCGTTGGAGTGAGGAATCAGGTAGTTGTGTGTCGTCTCTTTGTTGAGCTGGCTCGGACCCTTTGTGTCAGTCAGTCTTCTACATCTCCTTGGATCCTTCGCGAGCACGTGATTTCCATTCTTACCATGGACAACCGGCTAGTTCAAGTAGCACGTATCTAGTCACGCGATAGTTTTCCTTATAAGGGTGCTTTTCTTCAAATTACGAATCGTACTCTCTTTCTTCCGAATCGAGGAACCGACATCATTCAGTGGGGTGCCTGGAGAGTGCGTGGTCAAAGGTTCTGGCAGCAAAAGCCACCCTTGTCATTGCTGTGGACACGCAGCAAAAGCGAGCGCAAGTGTTCCCCTGCGTCACAATAATCACCATCGGCAACATTACCACAATCATCATCACTTGAAGAATCAGGTTGAGGCTAATCAGAACACTGGTAATATCAATATATTGGCACCCTCTGCGCAGCAAGGTGAGAGTCCTTAAGAAACTCAAAAGCAAAATGGGCCTAGTTCGGTTTCAACCAAGGTACATGGCTAGTCTGGCCTTCACAGTGTCGAAACCATCTGAAAATTCAGTGTGCTGTTCTGGAGCATCAGGTATATGTGTTTATCTATCTGAAATGAAGTGTGCATTAAGTATTTGAGTCCATCAATCTTTATTTAGTGTTTGTGTCACTTTCGAGTCTTTGTTTAATTGATTTTCCCGACTCGAACATCTTCTGGTGTTGTGGGAAGGAACGAGTCGGATGACGTATCGCTTTCAGTTGCGTCGGGATCGATCGTTCGGTGAACGATCATGATCGTAGCTTCCGGAAGCTATATCTTTGCTCATTTTCGAAAACAACCAAAACATTTTTTGGGTACAGAGGGAGTGTTTCTTGGGTGAGCCCGAGTACTCCGATCTTGGATTTAAATAGAGAAAGGTCACCATAAGTTCTGATAGTAACAGTAATGAATTTTCCTTTATTGATTTTGATCGGCTCAAATATTGAACAGACGTGACCCCTCCGCTGCCCCACACCAGTCCGTTATTAATTCAGTAACACGAAGAATATCACTAATGCGAAAACTCCGTGCCTTACGATTAGAATAATATTATTTCTTTCTAACTGATCTTTTACTGTATAAGAAGAAAAATGAAGAGAATTAATTGTATCTTGATTATTTCTGTTCTCCCACCGTATTTATATCCTGGTGGAATTTCATGCGCAGTCTCAAAAATGCTGGAATTGTAACACATTGATCATATCACACATTTATTTTTGATTTCGTAGAAGATAGATAGTGCGTCGAAAGCCTTCAGCAATAAGAATTGAAGGGATGATATGTGGAAAGGTGTGTGTGTGTGTGTGTTTGTGCAATTTTTAATGGACATATGTACGTGTCTGACGTTAATAAAGATTCTCTAAACAGTTCTGCTATATGTATCATCATCAATATTGCTTGCTTAACAAAACATTTCAAACTGTTAAGGTGTCATTTTTGCATAGAAATGGTTTATTTATATGAAAAAGTGTTATCGTTAACGAAAACTTAGTTCTATTATCGCTGACTGTTCAAACAAAATCTTTAAGTCCATTTCTCACAGAAATGTATTATTATTTTTTATTTATTGGTAATATTGCAGGGGTTGATTAAACGTGAATTGAGGGTTGGTTCATGAAAGTCGGATATCACTGATGATTCTTGATGGAATTAAATATCAAAACAAGATGTTTGCAGCAAGAAAGTCCAAGATCTTACATTATAGTATGTGTCATATGGCAAAGCATTCTAGGGGTATATTTTCAAAATTATGATACTCTAGAGGGTAAATATTTTCACAATTCGAAATAGAATTGTGACACAGCATCAATCACAACAATTTTAGTGAAAGAAATGAAGAAATGACATTGTCAAGCTCTTAAAACAGCGAAAGACTCAAAAATATAGAAAGGTTGTTTCCAACCGCTAAGCGTGCACGATAGATCAAAAAATATTTTTTCTTCCCTAGTTTGGGACCCGCTTTTTACCTACAAAATAGCAAGAAAATCGGCGCTGGAAATAAACCTAACGCCCATTGTTATACAATTACCCATGTATCTAACGCCCTGCTCAATTAGTCTTATTATAACTTTCGTGGTAGTTTCAATTGATGACGTAGCAGGAGTTATTTCTGCATGCTGATCAATATTGTCCAAGCCTACTCTTCATAATTGATTAATGTAATTACGTTTTGTATATATATCTGTTGAAAAAAATTTTGTGTGCAACTGGAGGAACGTGCGATTTCGACTCGTGTGATTTCCGAGTTCGCTTCACTGGGGCAAAAAACTTCACACTCATCGGAATCGCTCAGTTTCCTCCCTTTTCACACTATATATACTACTGCTTACTCTCAAAATTTTCTCTTTGCTCTGTCTTAAATTAAATAGACTGATCCGCACATGATCTTCCTAGCATAAATCCATTTCGAATTTCCCAAACCCTTTCTTTTGTTATTCTCACTACCTCACCAATGAGTATTTGGTAAAAACTTCGAGCACGGAACTTCGTAGGCTAATAGCTCCGTAATTAGTACAGTCACCTTCATCACCCTTTTCATTATAAGGTGGAACGATAATCACCTATCTCCAATCATTTCAAACCTGCTTGTTCTCAGCACACTTACGCTTCAACTCCATTAGCCATACATACAAATGTATGTCACCACTCTTGAGCATTTGAGCGGTAGTACTAACCACGTCAGCAGCCTAACCGTTCTTCAGATTCTCAATTGCGGATATACTGTCGGAGATACTCATTTCTATTTCGTTCTCACAACGATTGTCTTACGTATACTATTACTGTAATGAGAACAGAAAAAAGTAGGGAGGTAGCAGACGTTTTAGGTAGAGTCCCATCGAAGCCGACCGTGATTCAGTATATAATTTCTGCCCATGTCCGACTCCCCCCTTCAAGTTCGGAACTTTTTATGAAAACCGTTCTACAGCGAAAAGGGAACACCTTATCTTGAGTTAAATTTGACATAATTTTGTCAAGACGAGACACTATATGATAGGTGACATGGATATCTGAAAAAAATTGCGAGTGAAGTTTCCAAGCATTTTTTAATCGGCTTAACCAAAAGACAGAGAATGACAACCTTGTATAAATATTAATTTCATCAAAACCTCCTGAAGAAACTGAATTAAACATTCTCTGAAAGAGAATTCGAAACATGTTACAGAAGGCAATGAAAAATCTTTCGTATTTTCATTCACAGAAAGAGAAATTAAATTATAGAACATGGAATTATGAGTGGCCCGGTTTCCCCAGATTGTCCTGATTGGTCCCGGCTTGCGGTATTCAACACGCATTTAAAGAGTCGTGAAAATGAAAGTAGAATTTTTCTCAAAATACATAATATATTTGTACATATTTTGTAATCGATGCAAAGTATTGAAAACTGTTGTAGCAAATTTTCTGTAGAGCTTTTATACTGGAACTAATTTCGTCTGTAAGAATTTTTAATTCTCTGAAAACCAGTTGCCGTTCTATAACAAATCGAAATCTGAATGAATAGAATTATAACCATGCGGGATAGATAATCCTGAATATTTAAATAGATGCAAATCAGAATTCAAAAAATTAAAGTTACAGTAAATACTAATTCGGAAAAATAATAATTATGCCCCATCGTAATTCGAGGAAGTAAACATTAAAATAAATGGTAGTTCGGAAGCATAGATTATAAAAAATAGTCATTTATCTTTTCAGTTAGAGATGTGAAAGAAAAATCTTTCGGTTTTTCTTGGAACCCTCAGTACATTTGTGCACTTTTGTGTAATTTGCGTATTTTTGTGTACTATGAAAGCCTGCATTAAATAAACTTGAACTTGTCACTTCAATATTACAATTTTGTACCTTTGAATAAAGTCCTTTTCTGTTTCTTTTTTGAAGGCAGAGTCTTAAAAAAATTCCACTTCATTTCTTAGAAAACTATTACAAGACAGTGCACACAGAACTGACATCTCAAAAGAGCACTGCTTAAATAAAACTAAAGTTCTGAAAGAGTTTAAAATACGTCCCATGTCCTCCAAACTACGACTTTGTCCAATTTTCGCCGGAATTTTTATACAAATAATTCGAAAACAGTATTAGGAAAAATGTGAAATTTTTAAATATAAACAATTTTTTCGTACTTCTGAAAGCTCGTATATCGGACGTAAAAACAATGAAAAAAATTACCGAAAGTTTTCCAAAATAACACCGAAAGAAGTTATGACAAATTTTTCAGAACACATATTTTTTAGAAGTGAGTAGTTGTATTGTATGCTAAATTTCATTGAGTCTATAGAGCATTTTTCAGAAAAAATGCACTCATTAGAGATAAATATTTTTATTTTATACTAAATTTCATTAAAAATATGCATAGAACTCCGACTTGTCAATTCAAACAATTATCAAACTCACGACATTGGTAGAGAATGGGAAATTTCTCAAATTTAAGTTAATGAATTTCTTATATTTTTAAAACCTAGCATGTCGAATAATGTAAAAATTATCATCAAGAGATTACTGAAACTTCTCAATAACAGCGGAAGAAGTCAAGAAATGTTTTGCAGAATACGTACATTTTTCATAGGTGAATAGTTTTATTGCATACTAAGTTTTGTTGCAAGTATGGAGAGAACTTTGACACGGCAATTTTTAAAATTATTGAACTCATGTTTCGGGTAGAGGTTGGGAATTTCGTATAAAGCAAGTTCATAAATTCAATTTATTTTGTGAACTTCGTATATTGAGTAATTTCAAAGTAATAAAAAAGATTACTGAAACTTTTCAATGATACCGGAAGAGATTATAATATTTTGCAATTCTAAAACGTGTTATAATCACGTGATCACGGTTTTGGTAGATATTAGAAAGTTTGAGAGCCTTTCTTTGTATAATATGCATATTAAATAAATACAAGATTTATCCATATTGGAAACCTTGTTCACATGTTTCAGTTTCTGACGAAGTTGACTGGACTCAGATCAGATCAATTGTGGCTTCTGAAGTAGATGCAGCGAAACTTCTACAGTCGCCCAATGGGAAACCGATTAAAGCTGGTATGCAACTTCTAGTAAAAGATGATCTCATCTATGCATGGGTCAACAAAGCTAATGAGGCTATGGCAGTATATGATGGTAGAAATTACCTTGGCGCTGAAGGTCCCATACCCCCTAGACGGAAAAAAAAGGTGGTTGTTCAACTCCCAGTTCGAAAAAGAGTAGGTACCCTCGATCACTTTGAAATATCTAGCAATAAGGCGGCTAAAGAGGACGGTGTAGGCAAGCTAATACCAGTGCAGCTACGAAGAGAAAAGAGTCCTGGGTGTTGCAGTTTCCTACGACGCCGTCAAGAACACCGTAGCCATGGTGGATAGTAATAAATCAAATTCGAAATAAATAAAACGAATGTATGTAAAATATATGCTTTCATTTCTTGACATATCTATTTCACTAGAAATTCATTAAGGCTTGCAATTCCACTAGTACTGAGAGATATATAAAGATTTGTTTTTATCGGCAGATATGAATCTATTTTGTAGTTTTTGTTATACCACACTGACATTCAATTTTTTGAACACCCCATCGAGAATTCTCTCAGAGATAATTCCTTGCTACCCTTCGGATATATTATAAAGGTAGTTCTCTACTTACAGGGCACTTTTATAATAAGAAAATTTTTCCCAAAATTGTTTTCAAAATTGCATTTTTTTGTTCAACTTAGATTCATTAGCACCAAACAAAAAAGTCGTAAAAGTATTCACGCTGAAAACTTATTTTTAGCATTTCCAGAGCATTTTGACGTTTTGAATTTTACATATTTCACTAATTAAGGCTTAATATCTTGAAGTAGGCAATGCAATAAAATTTGCAGCAATAAGAAAAAAAGCACAATCATTAACTAAGGCGACACAAAAACAGAAAATTTTTGTCGAAATAATTATAAAATTGAAATAAAATTAATATCAAACATTAAAATACTATATTATATTTGCTGAGTTTGATATCTCCTATATAAACTACAGTTATTTACTCAAAAACCTAACTGTTCATTACCTTTCTGGCAAAAATTTTTCGGAAGGGTAGTCTTCCCGAGGAAAAGCCAATAGTTAAATTACGTACATCGATGTTACTTCAATGAAATACAACACTAAGAGTGTTTCCTACATACATGGCGAATGGGTAGTGAGATATTTTTTCTCCAATTTAGGACCAACATCAAACCCAAAATGGTATTCCCAGTAGTCGAATGATAGCCATTTATATATCGAGCTGACCATAAAGCAATTTTCGTGGACACTGATATTTCAGTACATATTGTTGTCTATATTACTCCTAAATTGAAATATCAGTGATGGAAATTATACCTTTTGTTTTTATATATTTCCTATTGGGTTGTAAAGTATGCCTTGGGCATGTGCGGACATGCTTTAAAGCCATTTTTGGGGAACTAAATCTTGTTTCATTGTCATTTTGACAATTTATCCCTTGGACAAGAAAGTGCCCTGTCTTAGAGAACTACCCATATGAGATACTCGAAACCCTCACAAAAAAATAACTGGTGAATATGATCCCGTATGTAAATTACGCATACTGAATGACTTAATATTTCCCAAGTGTGTTTTGTACTCATAGCTCCAAACTACGAATTCGGCTGTTTTTACTGATATTAAGGTATAAGTATATTAAAAAATTAAACTTATATGATTTTGGGTAAGTGAATATAACATTTTTTGAATGAGAAAGTTCTGAAAAATAAATAATTTTCTTATATTTTTGAAACCTCGTATACAGAATAAGAATTTTAAAATAACTAAAAGATCACTGAAGCTCCTTAATAACACCGGAATAGATTGAGAAAAGTTTTGCAGTACTTATACAATTTTTAAAGATTGAAAGCTTTATTGCAAACCGAATTTTATCGCAAATATGTACAGAACACCGACACAGCAATTCGAAAAATAATCGAACTCACGACTTTGGTAAAGATTGAGAATTTTTTTAATACAGATTCATAAATTTTGTTTATTTTTAAAGTTTGGTGAATGGAATAATGTGAAAATAATTAAAAAGATTACTGAGACTTTTTGAGAACACCAGAAGAGGTTATTGAGTTTTTGGAAGGAATCTTCATGTGAAACTGTAGATCGTTGGCGCGCAATGCTTACATAATGTTATTTCACCAATCAATCACAATTCGACTTACTTCGCTCTACGAACTTAAAAAAACTTGCATTCAAACACATATTGTATACTAAATTTCATTGGAAGAATACACAGAACTCTGACACAGCGATTTCAAAAAATCAAACTAACAACTTTGGTAGAGATTGGGAATTTTTTAAAGTACAAGTTCATTTTTTTTTTTTCTAAACCTCGTATGTTGAATGGTCTTAAAATAATGAGAACATTGCTCAAATTTTTCCATAACACCGGAAAAGCTTATGAAACATTTTCCAGATCAAAAACATTTTTAAGGGTGAAAATTTTTATTTTGTCCTGAATTTTATCGCACATATGCACATCACTTCGGAGCAGCAATTGTAAAGCATGTAAAAGTAATAGTAATATCTGATGATCAATCGCCTGCTTTTAATATTTTGATCAAACTTCAGATGAAAGATTATATTTTTAAATGAGAAAAATATACTACTAAATCAAATAGATATAAGAAAAACATATGATTACATTTCTTGCACTAATTTTTGAATTTGGTTGAATTTGATATTAGTATAGAATACATTGTATTCTAGATTTCATCGGAAAAATACACAGATCTCCGGCAGATTAATTTAACAAAGAATAGTAAAACCCACGACTTTGGTAGAGATAAGGAATTCAAAAAATGCAAATCTATAATTTTTTATTTATTTTCGAAACCTCATATGAAGACTAATGTCAGGGGGAGTCATAGGCAAGTCGAAGGCGAGTTGGAGGCTTGCCAGAGACGAGCCGGAAACGACCCGATATTGAGTTATCACAAGTACTGTAAACTTCACAAGTGTTACAACTGCTCACTTTGAGCACCGGTTGCGGACGATATTTCTACGCAAAAAATGCGGGGAACTTTCTATTTGTCAAACAAGAAAAACAAATTTCCCGGAATTTTTGGGAATTTCTGGTAAAATTACCGAAAATTTCCAGAAATTTTTGAAATTTCTGAATATCAGAAATTGCGTTGAATTTTGGAAATTTCCGGCGAATTCATAAATAACCGATGACGATTATGGTAATTTATCAGTAATTTATGGTAACTTGTCACTTCGAGTTGATTCAATCACTATTCACTTACAATCTGTCTGTCAAGTGTCAACTCATCACAAAGTGAGGTTATAATACCGGCAGCAGCTAGGAAAAGTAATCTTGCTCAAAGAGTGCGAGTGCAGCAGCTAGGCAAATTCTTTTTATAACTGCTTTTTACCACATTTCCGGAATTGGTTCATAAATTTTTCATGTTTTCAAAAGCTCGTATAGCGAATAATGTAAAAATGAAAAAAAAATTACTGAAGCTTCATAATAACACTGGAAGATATGAAAAAACATTTTCAATAAACATGTATAACGGAATCATAAGCATTCCTGCTACATACGGCCCTACGGGCCAGAACAGGGAATAGGGAGAGGACCCGCACCAGAGCCTTGTCCCAAAAATTCTCACCACAGCCTAGTTAGTCTCTTGCTACCTGCCACCCTTGATAGTACACTGTCTTTCGCTACCTACACTCGTAGTGCTATCAGGAACCACACTGACGCCATCCGACTTTGCACAACCTACTTCTCGGGACATCGACGACGAGACTTTCCATCGCTCGTGGGCCAGCAGGTCCCACCAACTTTCTAAGTTACTTTGTAAACCCTCCTCACATTTGAATTGCTGTTTTATCATTGATTTTATGCGCTTCTCGCCTCGTCCAAAATCCACCCTTTCCCCTCAATTTTCGAGGTCCCTCACACATACATCTCTTCTTCTTATATAGATTTATTGTATACTAAATTTCATCAAAATAATTAATGAAGAGACAGAGAAAAATGTCGATTTTCACGATTTTATTTTTTATCTTCTGGAAAAAATGTTTTCTTTACTTGGTATCGCTTGCGTTTAATGCGCAGGTGAGCATGAAAGAAGAAGAACTTGTTAAATTGTAAAGTTAATTGCTATAAATAAATCATTTTAACAAACTGTCAACATGATGGATTTTTAGTTTGCAAAGTATATTCGTGCATTAAAATTGCTTACCTCTACCCTCAAGATGAAATTCGATTATAAAAATGTATCATCCGCATTGTTTTTCATCTCAAAAACGAATATAATGTTCTTTATATAATATTTTTCAATTGATGCAAGAAAAGATCGTTTTCTGATTTGATTGAGTACAAGCTATCTTGCGAGTGGTTTGTAATAATGGAAATTTGTGTTTTGATATTTTAGACTTTTTTTAAAGCAAATTATAAAAACAAATGCCGATTAACGGCATTTACTTGAGAAAAAATCACAGCTTCTTCTGCTAATTGTATTCAAATTATATTGGACATAATGTTTAGTGATTGAAATTTATCATCCGGAATTATTTGTTAATACTTAAAATTAATTGAGCCGTCGGATGCAACAACGCCACTTGCACTCGAAAACGCTGGAAAGTATTGTCCGGACGCGTGACGTCACAGAATAAAATGAAACTCATAATTTTGGAAACAAAAAAAAAATATGACGACACATATCAGTAAATGAGATTGAGTTTCAAAAATTATGAGTTCAATTTTTTTTGTGACGTCACACATTTGGAAAATACTTTCCAGCGTTCTCGAGCACAAGTGACGTTATTGCATCCGTCGGCTGAATTATATCATATCTAATATAATTTGAATACGATTAGCAGAAAGAAACTATCTTTTTTTGCTTGTAAATGTCGGTAATAGACATTTGTTTAAAAACAAATATAAAATATCGCTGAAGCCGAATCACGATTAGTTTCCGACATAACCTGAAAAAACATCTTTTTGAATTGGTGATGGAAAAACATAGTTTTATGATGGATTTGGAGCCGCTAAATTCAAAAATGGAGTCAAATCAGTGATACTACAGAAAAATTTGAAAGATAACCTCAAAACTGAATTGCCTGAGCGGCACTTTCCAGGACTGAATTGAATTAATGTATTTTCAGACATTGAATCCGATACTTAAGTTGAATTTGTGTTTCTCTCCAATGGCTGTATGAAAGAACAGCTATTTTGTTAATGCAACGCACCTTTTTGCATTTAAAAGACCTTTGTAGAGTCCTTTTCCTCCTTGAACTTTTTTTTTCTGTGGTAAATATCTTTTCAACGTCCAACAGTGGTCCGCCATCATATTCTCATCCCATCTTCCTTGATATCGTTGTTCCATCACTCCAATATGTTAATGGAACCTTTCATCCTGTTCATCACCGTAGTCCCCATGATTTTCAGGGTAGTATTCAACATGAGAATCCATGAAATGGAGCTCCGAACTCATTGAACGCTCCAATTCTATGAAACTATCGACCATCCTCGACATCTTTTTTTCCACTCTAGACTTTTAACGCTTACCAGGAATTGTTTGAAAATATTTTTGAATTCGAACCATGCTCTTTCTTCAGCTGAGGCCGTTTTAGTAACAAAAACGTCTCTTTTATTAGCTGTCGAATTTGAGGTCTCTCACATATTCCTTCCTTTCAATTTAGCATCGGGCAAGTGGGGAAACTGAGACACTGTATACTGAAAACTTTGGCCCTCTTTATCTTGTGCTTTGACGAATTGTTTCATGAGTCCCAACTTAGTATGAAGAGGTGAGAGGAGGATTTTTAATGGCTTCACTAATGCGTCACTGATGACATTTCTGGATCCTCTTTTCAGCGATATTCTTTTTGGTTAAACTTTTTTTTGTAATGATTACCACGATCCCGGCCATCCCAAGAGCACAAGAAACAAGGTCACTTCGTATTTCCTGATTGCTGTCCCAGAAGCATTGAAAGAACTCTGAAATATCCACGAATTTGCCATTTATGTTGTTTGTACTCGATTTTTTTCAAGATGATTTTCATATTACCGTGAAATTCTTTAAGTTTTGTTGAATAAGTTATCGGTATCGATGCATATGCATTTGTGTCATGCAATAGGACGGCCTTCAGGCTCCGTTTAGAAGAGTCTATGAATAAGATCCACTCTTTATTTTTGCAAACTCCTGGTTTCATTCATACATAAGTCCATTAATATTTGTGTAATAGACTGAAAAAAGATCTTGATCAAGATGAAAGTCTTTCCGAAAATGCTGTTCTTTGTTGCGATAAAGACTTGACCTCGTACTTTTTGCTAAATTTTCTTTTTTTTCGAAGCTCTAGCAAGGTGTTCAACGCCATCTTTAGGTAATCCCAAGTCTCGAATTATGTCATTTAATTACTTCTGGGCCCACGTCTCTGAGCGACTCGTTTTTGTGGCATCTGTAGTGTATTTGTTATCGGTTGTTTCACGCTTAGTATCGGAGTCTTAACTACTTCTTATGCGTTTCTCATGTTCTTGCACTGCTTTCGTTTTTTCAATGTTGGAATGAGAGGTGCCAGCGTCTACTGAAATTTCTGCAGTTTTTTTCATTTGTGGTTCTACTATTAAAGAGACTGTATTATAAGTGACTGATTTTTTGTTAAAGATTCCCCATTTCTTCGCATCGTTCATGCAGAAGTAACAATCCCTTCCATTTTGTGTTTTTTAGATTACTGGTACAGTTAACTGCAAGCTTCCATTATTTCCACTATCTTCGCATTTGTACAGCATTGCTTGATAAGCGGAACATATAATATGAGGAGTCCAGCTCTTATCTCGTTTTGAAAACTTAACGCTAAAGTATTTTGCATGCATGTCCCAAATTTTTCAGTAATGTTCTTTCGATACATGTGACGCGCTCTGAGAAAAAGCACTCAAATGTACAAAAATCATTTTTCTGATTATGATCGTTTTAGATCAAATCAACGTCCCTCTTTCAAATTACGCAGTCCGAAGGATTTTTTATGCAGTCGTTTTTATATGGTGAGTTTTTTTGATCGGCGGTTCAGCGTTCGTCTAATCGGCTTCTCGCCCCCCTTTTTTCCTTCTCCTGTAAAATCTACTCCATGACACTTAGGTGCTTTTTCGCGTAGCGCGTCACATATTGGGATTTCCTATTTCGTACAAATGTAACAAAATTGATCCTGATTTTTCACATTCTTCTACTTTTAAAAATGATGGATATTTCAACTCCCACACATTGAGGTGAAAAGGTGATGTCATCTGACTGATTCCTGTAAGAATGCTCGAAAAATAATGCATGAATCGAAATTTTGTTTTTCGCTCTCTAAAGAGGAAAACGAATCACCACGATGGAAATAGCGCAGGAAGTAACAATTTTTGGTGCCTCGATTTGATGCCACTGATCGGTTCTGGGCTTTTCTCGATAAGCAGATCGATCGTTAGGGACACACATAAAACTTTCTTCCATCTAGAAATAGCTAATTGCATTGAAATTTGTTGAATACATTTTCTAATTCATTTTCGATACTTATTTGGAAAACAGAAGCACAAAGTTTTAATTTATATACATAATTTCAAAGCTGCGAAAAATATAAAGTCGGTAAGGTAGGGGCATTCTTTCAGGTGGATGTCATATCTCTGATATTACGTTCAAGCAGTTAAAGTTTACGTGCGATATGTTCACGTGTTCGAAAATTATTATTATTAATGAGTCTTCTAATCTTATCAATCAGAAATTTATTTAAAAATTTGAAGCACTTTGTAGCAGCAAAATATTGAAACATTATCATTACATAATTTAACAACTCAGATAAAACAACACGTATCATATCAGTTTTTGGAACACATATCATATTTATGTAATATGGATGCTGCAGCCGAAATAACATGGGGTAAGGTGATGTGGGAAATCTGCCCCACACGCATGACCCTACTCTTGAAGCCAACATTCATCACACAAAAAATGTGGAAAAGTTGAGTAAACCAGTAAAAGAAAAAAAAATTAATAAATCATACGGAAAGTGACTATCTTGCTCTACCAAGGTGTAAATGAT
>JAUMHM010013552.1:0-17364 GCA_032362435.1 Melikaiella ostensackeni
GTGTGTGTGTGTGTGTGTGTGTGTGTGTGTGTGTGTGTGTGTGTGTGTGTGTGTGTGTGTGTGTGTGTGTGTGTCATCGAGCATGCATGAGTACAATCCCAGCAAACACGTATCGTTCTATAAATGAAACCAACGCTATGGCATTCAACGCGCACCAGTTCGAATCTTTCTACACCGACGGTTCGGGAAGTACTACCTTAAGTGTCGAAATTTTTTTTAAAATGTTTTCAGAGGCGCAAAAATTAAATGTTAATCACAGGGGTATATCAAAACATAATTATCTCTTGCATAATAGTATCCTTCGATCCGGCAAAGATTGAGACGACTCTAGAAACGCCCAAAAATGTTTTTAAAAAAAACTTATATTTTAAAAAACTTTAAAACTCTGCAGAAAATAATTTTGTAAACTTATTTTGCAGTATATTTCATTATTCGAGAATATTTCCAATTTTTTTATGTTTAGACTTGCGATAAGAAAATTTAAGATCAACAATAAGAAATAAACAGAATTGTCGTTGAAATACTTTGTTTGTCATGAGAAAAATTGTATTGTGCCAAGAGTGAGTATTAAATTGGCTGCTGATGAAAATAGAAATTCTGGAACGAGATTTCATTTCCTTATTACAAAAATGATAAAAAATGTCTATCTCATCGTAAAGCGCAAATACCGATTCAAACCCATTACACAGCTCCACAGAAAAATTGAAAGAATGCTTCCTCTGACCAGACCATGTTTATTTGATGTTTTTGGGGTCGCTGAATCCGAATCCGAGGTCCGTTTAACCCCATCACGTCAGGGTTATTCATAACCCCAAAAAATAGGCCCAAAAACCCAATAATCCCTTGAATCGTTAATCCCTTCATCCTCCAACACAAACAACCCCATAACCATTTAATTCTTGAACCCCATAACCCCTGAGCCTCGTAACCTCATTGCCTCACAACCCCATAACCTCTTAACCCCATAATGCTGTAAGAAAGACACTTGCACGCCTTTGATCCCAAGAATTCGAGTTAAATGAGTTTTGGTATAAGAAAGAGTTCACCGAAAGTACGTAGCCTCTCGTATCTAAACTTCGTACGTTATTTGGGTACTAACTTGTCATGTGCTTGCAATCCAGGGCACCTCCACGTGGTTGACAGCGGGCAACGGAGTTATTCAGTGATCCGGCAGAGACCCTTGATAACGGCGTTCAAACCGTCATGGCGAACACGCGGCAAAGAATTAGGATACAGGGATTAGGATACTCAGTATCGGCGACTGGCCGGGGTAAGAAAGCTGGCTCGCAGGCGTCGTCATCATATGACCGCAGCTTCGTAGAAGTGGGTTCCTTGACTTCTACGGAGCATAAAGCTACAAGACATGTTCATAATGATAAAAACTAACCGGACAGCTTCTGTTATGTCTGCGGATTGTTTTCCCCTCCTAAAACCCGGAAAAAAATCAACGATAAAGTTCAAGATGCATACGAATATTGTTTTGGATCTAAAATTTTCAATCTAACTGAAGATGAGGTCCCTTACACTGTCTGTGCGAACTACTACAGAATTTTAAAGACATGTCACAGTTCGAAGAACCTTTCTTATTTGAAATTCTCATCACTAGTCGTATGGGGCATGCTAGACAAAAAAGAAGATTGTTTGTTCTGTACGACAGTTACAACGGGATATAATTCCAAAAACAGATTTCAAATCAAGTATATATACACAAACAAAGTGAATTCAGCCATCACTATTCAACAGAATAGTGGTCGTCCGAAGAAACTTTCAGAAAACCCAGCTATTGATGTAAGTGAAAGAGGGTTTGATGAAGACAGTGACATGGAGCTGAGTGCAAGTGATCTGGAATCAAGCTCAAATGATGAAGAATTCTAAAGAATGAAATAAAGCACCACAGAAATGTAGCCAAACCGAATTGAGTGATTTAACCAGAGAGCTGGGTCTATCAAAGGAAGCACATGAACTTTTGGCGTATAGATTGAAAGAGAAAAATCTCTTGAATGAAGGCACTTAGATTACTGTATATAGGAATTGTGAGCAAGAATTGAGAAAGTTCTTTATACAGGATAAGAAATTAAGAGTTAGTATGTTGTGACAATGTCACCGGACTAATTTATAGTTTAAAAGCTAGAGTATATAAGCCGAAAGAGTGACGTGTTTTTAGAGACTCTTCAATCCGTAGTCTGAAAGCTATACTACTCCACAAGACGAACATTCTAGCTCTGATACCTATACCTCATTCTACGGTCTTGAAGGAATCTTATGATAACGTGAGTATAGTTCTTGATAAAATGAAATACTCCGATCATAACTGGCTTCTATGCGGTGATTTAAAAATTATAGGGATCGTTGTCGGGATGCAGAGCGGAAACATCAAATATCCCTGCTTTTTATGTCACTTTGGTAGCAGAGATCGATCAAATCATTACAAAAAGAAGGAATGGCCAGAACGCAAGTCTTCAAAACCCAGGTCACCAAATGTCTTGAAATCACCTCTTGCATATGTATTAGAAATTTCAATCCCACCTTTACATCTCAAACTTAGCCCAATGACTCAGTTCGTCAAAGCTTTGGATAAGTCAGGCGAATTTTTTAAATACATTGCGCAGAAAATGCATACACTCAGCGACGCCAAATTAGAGGCAGGTAATTTCGACATCCCGAAAATTCGGCAACTCTTTAACGATGTCACTTTTACAGATCATATAACGAAAACGGAGCCAGCTGCATAGACAAGTTTTCGCGATGTATGCCAGAATTTCCTTAGGGAATAAGAAAAGTCCAAATTACAAGAAGCTGATGAGTGACATGATAAAAAATGTCAAGTTCTAGGTTGCAATATGACTATTAAAATGCATTTCTTAGATTCACATATTAATTTTTCCCAGGAAAACTAGGTGACTTTAGCGAGGAACATGGAGAAATGTGCCATCAAGACATGAAGGACATGGAAAAAATATATCAAGGGACGTAGTGTGTCAATAGGATGGCAGACTTTTGCTCAAGTCTGAAACGAGATGTTGTGAAAGATAAGAAAAGTAGTAAGCGACGTTCACTCCGTCGCGTCGATCGTTTGAAGACAAGCAAGTTAGGTGTCACAAACGAAGCAAGGACAAATAAAATTTCCTTTTATTCTTTTTTTTCATATTCATTTAATTGTTGATATTTTTTATTGTTTGCTATAGATCTTATTATTACTAAGAGGCAAGGGAAACTCACGTTAAAAAAGCACCCTAATCCGTGAGAGACAAGGGGATTTCACGTTAAAAAAACATCTCGAACCGTGAGAGACAAGGGGAACTCATGTTAAAAAAACACCCCGAACCGTGAGAGACACGGGGAACTCACGTTAAAAAAGCACCCCAAGGAAACGGAAGCCTACTACGTCCACGTCATTATTCCCCGGTTAGGCTGAGAGTAGGTTTAGCATAAAATACCATGACCTCTCACGATTACGGTGCCAATGAATTACTAGGTTATGCGGTCACGGGGTTGGAAGGTCATGGCATCATGAAATTTACCATTTGAGTGGTCAAAATGCACACATGGCTCGTACATACTAAGTTTCGGGGCTTGAAGTTGTGCAAGTCTCAAACTTACAGCGTTATGGCGTGAAGGAGGTTAATGGGTTATGGGGTTATGTGGCTTAAGAATTAAATGGTTATGGGGTTTTTTGTGTTGAAGGATCAAGGGATTGAAGATTCAAGGGATTATTGGGTTTTTGGGCCTATTTTTTGAGATTATGAATAACCCTGACGTGATGGGGTTAAACGGACCTCGAATTCGGAATCAGCGACCCCAAAAATTTCAAATAAACATAGTCTTGTCAGAGGAAGCATTTTTTCGATTTTTTCGTGGAGGTGTGTTATATACGCTATAATTTAGGTACTGGAAAAAATAATGGGACGATATTTCGTAAAATAATCATTTAAAGTAATTCAAACTTCTAATTAACTTAAGTGGTCTGGTTTGAGTAGTCTGGTCTTACTTGCACCGGGGGTGCAAGTGATAGATTTGAAATCTAAGAATTTTTCCGATTTGAGCGAAATTTAATTATCTATAAAGATTGGAAATTTGAGAGATAATCAATATTAAAATGAATATTGAACTGAAGATTCTTAGATGAAACTCCTTCAAATTTTCAACTCGTCTAGACAAAAGTGCAGACCATTTTTTAATGAAATGTCTTACGTCAAAACCAAAGCAAATAAATTATGTAATTAACAGATCTGAAAGGAAAATTTGACAAGCTTCACGATGGTTATAATCATTTCTGAAAAATTTATACCCAATCTATATTTTTGAAAATGAAATAAAATTAAAAGTCAGAATATCTTAAAACATGTATCCTCAGATTTGGATGAATTGCATATTAAACGAAACGTTTGAGTTTATAGTTTCTATTTTGAAAGGGCATAATAAGAGGTATAAGGTATTCAAAGATATTAATCAAAATGAATAGTTAAATTTACAACAAGTATTCATTTCAGTTAATCTCTTTTCGATTCCTTAAAATCCACATTATGTCCTCTTAAGAATATTTTTGAGAAAGGGTGATAACCATCGTAAAGCTTGTCAAACCTTCCTCTCAGCTTTGTTGGTCACAAATTTCATTTGTTTTTCTTATGACGCAATAACATTTCACATTCATAAATGGTCTGCACACCAAAGTGTACTAAATTCCACCCCCTATAACTCTGTAACCATGCAGTATGGCCGTTTATGGCTTTGCACCTAAAATAGGGCCCTATATAAACAAGTATGTTTATTTGGTCAGTCTTATGAAAAAAAATGCCCAAGTGTATTGGTTTAAATAAGACCACACTTTAAAGAATATCTTTGACAACTTTCCGATATTAATCAACGTCACTAGCTTTATGAGTTAAAGAATAATAACTTCGTCAACATTTTTTTTTTCTATCAATCCGTATTTGATGACTAACACTCCATTAATAAGCATGAATTTACAATTTTACATGTGTATTTAACTTACTAAACACCTTTTGTCAACTATTTGTTACCTAGTTTTAAAAGAATCACATTCTTAATGACAATGGGCCTAATTTGATGACTACTTAGAAGACTAGAATTTAGCTTATTGTTAGAAAAAAGGTTAATTTTCTACTGCACAATTTTTTATTTCAGTCTACACACGTTGAAATACGGAATAAACACAGTATGTCGGACTACACAACATTTTTGGTCCTGAATTTTATCCGAGGTAGAATTTTCTGAAAATAAGAACAAATTGATAGAGCTAATTTTACATAATAAAAATTTAGGCAGTAATTTCGTCTTACTTCAGCTATACCTATAATGATTTCTGAGATAATCTCAAAAAACTGAAAAAAAGGCGAAAAGTTTTCTCAAATTTCAATGCACTGTAATTCAGGATATATCGACTTTTTCACTTGAACTATATGTTGATTTGTTTGTTTTTTCATGAAGAATAATTATCTGGGAAAAAATTTGAATTCGAATTATCCGTTTCTGATATATCTTGAAAAATGTGCACCCTCCTTTTCAATTTCCAAAAACTTGTGCTAAATGCTGTACTGGACATTAGATCTTGATTCCTCTACATTAAAATGTTCGACGTTTGCTTGAACGAACAGGTTTTTTGATCGGGTCTCACGGATGAGACTCGAACAGTAATCAGTAAGACTACTGGTGCTTCATTTACCCTGATATCTCTTCTCAATAGTTTCTATACCTTGGCGAAATCTTTCTCTGTGCTCGTCACTGACTAATCCCAACTTTCCAGAAAAGAAATCTAAGTGTGAATGTGGAAAATGTATCTTCAATGACATATTTACATTCAGACCTTGAAATCGTGTCAACATTTCATTCACATACCGCTTGTAGTGTTTAGATTTGTGTTTTCCAAGGAAATTTCGGATCACATTCTTTACGGATAACCAGGTTTTCCTCTCTTCACTGCTCAAACATTTGTCGAATTCTGAATCTTGCGTAAGCTCACGAATTTGAGGCCCTATGAAAACCCCTTCTTCGATTTTCGCTTCGCTAAGTTTTGGGAATTTTTATTTCACATAGGCAAATGCATTTCCGTTTCGAGCTTTGCCCTGGTTCGAACGGGTCGCGTTCGGACTAAACCTTGACAGTATAATGTTTGTGCCTAGCATGGCTGTCCCAGTAAAATAAGAAGCAAAAATACTTCGTGAATCCTGTCTGCAGTTCTAATAAAGTAGCAATCACTTTAAAGTCTGAACAGATTGGCCAACAGTGTGCCTGGTAATTTATTTTCAGAAGAAGCATTTTCATAATATCGTATCACTCTTTTACATGTGAAGCATAGGCATCAGGTATGGAAGGAAACACATCGCCATTATGCAGGAGAACGACTTTCAGACTAGTCTTACTTAAAACGATGAATGAACGCCATTCGCTGGCTATGTGCTTATGTCTGACAGCTTTCATCAATTTATTCACGTCGTTACAATAAATAAGACCATCTTCGTCGGAAAAAATTTGGCCAGATCTTTTACGCGATTGCGGTAGAAAATTCTCACATTTTCATTTAATAAATTCTTTTCTTTAAATCGAGATCCCGACAATTCAGCCTTATTAATCAATAGATTAGGATCTCTTATGAGATCGTTCATTTCAGCTTGATCGAATAAAATCGGTATTTTTTTCGAACGTTTTGGTTCTGGTTCACCCCTTTCAGAATTAAGCCGCTTATTTTCGATTACACCCAAGCTATTTTCTGCTTTAGGCACACGTATAAAAACTGGCTTGACCACGGATGAGACATCGGCATAAGCAATCTGTTGCTTATTCTTTGCATTAAAGCCCTTTACGAGTGTGGTATTACAGAAATGAAAATCCACATCATGATTTTGCGGTTCATTTCAAATCATTAGTGTACAAAAATTCAGATTTGGATGATTTCCTTGACTTGCAGACATCAGTTCAATCGCACAAGTAGGACAGCAATATTGATGTTATCATGATTGATTCATTGGGTTGATTTAGAACCAATCTGTTCAGATTATTCAATTTTTCAAATGAAAAAGGTGATAATCCGAACCAATAATACATGTCTAAGAATTGCTAATTTGATCAAAAGTTTACTTCTTCTCTAAAAATTTTTTAAATAAAATAGATATCTATTTGTAAATAGAGTTAATATTTAAATTCTCAATTAAAAGAAATCTTCATTATACATAGGCAACCCTGCAGATTGGAACCAATCCTTGCTTAATGTCTCTCTTTTAAAATTTCTTAAGATCGAAATAAGATCTACTTTCTTATAAAAATTTTTGGTGTACTAAAAAAAGAAAACCCAAAAAGTTTACAATTCAATAATAGACTTTTTGACTACCCATTTTTCCGGCTTATTAAAGACAAGTGCACAACAAGTGTAGACAAAAGAAAGAAAAAAGAGGGAGAAAAGAAAAAAAGTCAACCAAAACCATCCTCACACTCTTTCCTTTCTCCGTCCTTTTTATACTACTTCAGTTTTTTCGGCTTAACATTTTTTTACAGAATGATGTAAAGAAAATCTGCCCGCTGCGCGAGCACATTCTCATTGCGCCCTGCGCGCGCGGCTCACCAGTTTGAGAGCGCCCAGGGCTTCTGTGAGATCTCGAACATCAGGTTGAATAATGTATTTTTCTCGCACTGCGCGCTCGGTCTATGTATTGCCCCCATATTTGTCCAGAGACCTCCTACAAATTAAAAGTTAAATCATTGACACCTGTAATTTGTTGATTGTGAATTTTGTTTCGTTGAAGCTCCTTCAGCTTCAACGAACACATTCTCATCACGTGTCTCGCGCTTCGCACTCGACTAAAGTATGTCCAAAACGCAGAATTTTTTGTATTATGTTGGAATCTACCATCATAAATTTATGTTATAATTATTAATGTACCTTGATTTTCCTAATAACCCTCAACTCTCAATTTGATTCGCCTCCACTTGCCACCTCCTTAGAATCGCCGTCGGCTCGCATTTGTCGATGAGGGGGTCCGAGGGTTCAAGGGAGAAGCGCGTGAGCTTAGTAGAGTTCAGCAGTTCTGAGCCACAAAGCGGTCAGTTCGAACATACGGCCCTGACTATTTACATCACATGAATTCTTAGAAAAGCCTTACGGCCATAGCAGGCTTTACCCGAGACTGGAGTTAAATGGAGAGTTGAGCGTAATTTCTTTACTAAATAACGAATTATATTAGCGTATTTATTACTATTTGTCCAATCTCAAATTGGAGTTGTTTTAAATTTGTCTCTGATGAGACGAAAAGGTGGTAGTTGGAAATCTATGTATTTTTGATTTGTGAGCCTTTCTGTATTCAGTTTTTGGATCATGAAAGGGTTCATAAGAAAGTGAATTTCATTTCGATCTAACAGGAATTTAAAAATGCTGTTAAATGTTTTCTGTCTCGTGCCGTTTTTCTTTAAAGGATCCCGCACCAAATGAATAGAAAATAATATATAATTATAAAATAATTATAAAATATAATTTTATTTGTATTTTCGAACCTGTAGATTAAAAATACGAAAGGAAAAAGTAAGAAGAGAGGACAGTTTTAAAACAATCACATGTCAAAGTTTCAATTTTTACATGTACTTTAATGGCAAAATGCTTATTCTAGTGAATTGTTTTTTTTTTGTCAAATACACTTTGATAGATTTGGCTAAAACTTTTACATTTTGACAAACAGACATACCTAAACAAGAGGTTCATACCCACGGACTAGAAAGATTAACGATCTTTTGGGTATACAGCATGTTTTGGGGGTGTTTTCATACCTTGAACGTCTACGTATGGAAATCATCATCTCTTCGTAACTAAGATCACTAGAGATTTTCTGTTTAACTTCTACGGTATGAAAACACACTCAGATGAGTACAGGAAGCGTGCCTAGTAAGAATATGTCTTTGAAATAATCTTAGGGCATGTTCCAATATCCCTTAAACATTGAAACCGTGAAAATGGCCAAAAACACAAGAGATGTTTTGATAAAAATATCAACGTAGGAAATGACTTCAGAATAGTTACAAGACACGTTCACTTACTAGGATAGATTTTTTGATTTACTTTAAGGGTTGTTTTATTATCTCTTGAACATTAGATCCGAAATATCGACATTTCTTAATAACTCAAATCACACAAGATTTTCTGATTAATCTATAAGCATGGTAAGTCATATTTTTTTGCACAAGTAACTATTTTTTGGCAGAAAATACTTGCGTAAAACCCTAACAACTCCCTAGAGTAGGTTCAAGTCCTCAACGCATATGGAAATCACCCCAGTCACCACTAAATAATTAAGGGGTGGATGGGGCGAGTCATGCGAATGAAACTTTTTGTGTGCCACTTTGTCATCAATTGTAAACAATATCAACAAAAACCCGGCGTATTATTTAATTGAGACGATTTTGTAGAATTTTCAAAATATTTGGGGGTGACTGGGGTGAGTTGCACACGAGTCATGGAAATGAAACTTTTTGTGTGCCTTTTTAACATCAATTTTAAGCAATATCAACGAAAACCTGGCGTATTTTTTAATTGGGATGATTTTGTACAATTTTCAAATATTCAAGAGTGGCTGTGGTGATTTGCACACGAATCATGGGTATAAAACTTTTTGTGTGACTTTTCAGCATCAATTGTATGCAGTGTCATCAAAATCTGGCATATTTTTTGATTGTGGTGATTTTGTAGAATTTTCTAAATATTCAGGAGTGACTGTGGTGATTTGCACACGAATCATGTGGATGAAACATTTTGTGTGCCTTTTTAACATCAATTGCAAGCAGTATAAACGAAAATCTGGCGTACTTTTTAATTGGGGTGATTTTGTAGAATTTTCAAAGTGTTTAGGGGTGACTAGGATTAGTTGCACACGAATCATGGAAATGAAACTTTTTGTGTGCCTTTATGTTCAGTAATTCGAATTCAGAGACGAAATTTTGAAAAATTACAAAATATCGGCCCCCTAAATAAGTCCAAAAATTTTATTTTTTACAGATATCAATAATGAAGTGTTTGGGCCAACCGGAAATATTTGTTTTGCGCTCATCGGATTTCAGTGAACCTAGATAGGATTTATTAACAAACGGTGACTTAAAATTGTGAAAGGATCTAACAATTTCATCTAAAGCGTGTGCGAGATCTAAGAATCCAAATTGTGTAAAAGATCCAAAATGACTGCCAATTAAAAACTCAAAGTATACCTAGCTCATTTCTATAGTTTTCAGCAAAATGTTTTTATACTTTGTGAGAATATAAATTTTAGCTTTAGAAACGCGATAATTCGAACAGTATGAAATTAAGGAGAAATGAAAATTAGCTGCCATATCAATAACAATATAAAATAATTATATTTCAAACCTGGGAACTTTATACTCGTATATTTATACGGGTTGTGGCTACTCGTCCCAAAATTTGGGTGGACTAGCAACATTTTTGAAATATTTTGGCTAGTCGTCCCGAAAATATTAAATGGGAAGGAGAAGGGCTAATAAAGAAGCTGTAAAGGGGATTGATATCAGAATTTTCCGCAACTAAACATTTTTTAATCACTTTGTCCGTCCCGAAGTTCGTGAAGGCGCGATACTTCGTAATGAATTTTTAACGTTTTTTAAAAAATGACTTAATGAAATTTGATTTCACAAAAATGGAAGTGAATGTACGTGGCAGTTTTTTTGCATTTCAAATGTTTTTGGTGGGATTTGGATTTTTCGGACATTATTTCTCTGACCAGTCACAGGGGTTCCCTCCCGCCACACAAGACGGTGGAAAGGGGTGGGAATGTGAGCTACATTATTTCTGTGATTGGTCACAGGGGTAATATTTCAGCTGCTTTCAGAATATTTTTCAATGACGCTTTTATATTTTTCAAAAATTTGCTGGGAATTTGTTAAAATAGAAGAAAATAAAAAAAGCACGAGTACGCGAACGCAGGACGGCAGTGTTACTAGTGAGTCGCTTTAACCACTAGTTCGTGTTTGTGAAAGTAATTTTTAGGAAATTCATGATAACATATATTTGGATCATTCCAAAGTGTTTGAAAAATTCCTGTCGAAATTCTCCACGACCATGTCAGCGACTCAATCTTCGTCATTTTTGCTTTTATTTTTAAATCTCCGTAAGAAGGCAATTCATAGCCGATTTTAGAGCTATAAGTTATAGCAGATCATACTAAATAAAAGTGTTCCGGAAATTATTTCAATGAAGCCTTCGGTTTTTTTCTGACATTATTATTAAGAGGGCCAGAAAAGCTATACTTTTCATCAAACTCATCATTTTCACATCGACTTAGTTGCTATAGTTCAGACTTTATATGTGAATATCCCTATTATGAGAAGATCTCGCTGCTGCTGCTGCTGCTGCCACGGCAACTGTGTCAGGAATTCTAAGGTGCCTTTTAGTCATATTTGATCGTTACGTGTACCCATAACTTCGTCATGCTGGGTACATGATGAAAATTAATGATTTGGGAACTGAAATTTGTGCCATCATTGCTTCCATAAAATTAACTTCACATCTATTTCTTTCTGTCTCTGTATCTTAACCTTTTTTTTCGTTGAATTACGAAAACCTAAAAACTGAAATTTTTTACCGCACGCAGGACGAAAAATTTTGCTAAAAGACTTTGTGTCCAAGACGCCATGTGGACGATTTTCCTTTGGAAATTTGATGCACCCCTATATTTTTAATACATTGTCGAATGTTGCTCATAACGCAAAATATTTCACTCCTTGTACAATTTACAATTTTTTAATTAACTTTATAATTAACGCATACGTATTCTAACGATTCAGATAAAATAAAAGATTCTTGTATATTATTATCTGTAATTGTTTTCTGAACCTTCTTTACGAAAAATGCAAAAAAAAACAAAAGTCAAAAAATTGTTTAAGGCAAAATAGGTTTTTTTCGAAAACTATTGATTTTAGAGAAAAATGATACATACAAAATAGTTGTGGGTTTTCAAGATCTTTAAAACTGTTACAAAAGTGCCTTATAAGAAGTCAAGACCCTTCTGGATAAATTATAAAAACTACGAGGAACTTCTTTTCATTGTATAAACTAGTTTGACTCTTAAAATGTTAACTGCATGATTTCACACAAAAAAATTGTATTTTCATGAAATACACAATATCTCTCTTGCATTTTTTTTATATAAAAGCAAAATTTTGCATAATAAAGCATGAAAGCCGTGTAAATAGTGATCGTTTCAAAATTTCACTGTATTTCACAAATTAAAATGCACAGAAAAGCCTCTTAGGGTTTTCTGGTACAAGGTTGAATGTATGAATCTACATATAATGTGAATCAGGTATTAAATTTTTTCAGTGCAAAAAAGTCACACATGTCACTTTCTGAAAAATCCAGTTTATGTTCTTAACCACGTAGTAACAAACATTAACCCCCAAAAACAATCCCTATCCTTATCACTTTATAATGTTTAAACCCTAATAGGATACGTTAGCGTTTTTCACCGGAAATCGGCCATTTTTATCAAAAATCATTTGAATTCGAAAATCAAACTTACAATTTTGAACAACATTAGGTTATGTTAGTGTGTTTATTTGGAGATTGGTATTGGGAATATCGCCCATGCTCGTCTTTTCTATTATACGACAATTTCGTATAAATGCAATATTTATATTTCAATTCAAAAATTGTGCGGGACAAAATACGGTTAGGAATCTTTTATAATATTCTTTATAATTATCAATTGGCCTTTTCTGTCAATTTTTGGGGTTTCGTAGCCCCGGGCAGAAGCCCGTACTTTTTTGGTTGGGATCCATCCGTCTGTCTCACCTAATCCCCTGGAGGGGAAGTGTAGGATGGTGTTGAGGAGTGAGGGGATATTGGTGAGAGATGGGTTGGGGAAGTGTTGGGTGGGAGGGGTCATGCGATGAGAATAGTGGTGGAATTGGGTTCTAGGGTGGGGAAGTGGGAGGAGGGGGAGTGGTAGTGTGTGGTGGGTTCGTTGGTGAGAGGAGGGGAAGTGGGTGGGTGTGGCGTGGGGATGAGTTGGGAAGTGAAGGAATGGCAGAGATAGATAGGATCGGGTAGGATAGGATCGGATGAGAAATAAATAGAAAAATTTTCCGATTACTTTCCTGCTCAACTATTTTTTTTGATTTCAAAGAAATCTTTAATGAGACCACCAAGAAACTTAGGAAACCTATCTTGAATTTGGTTACAAAAGATTGCCATGCACAAATACACAATCTAAATGAAAACGCTACGAAGACTAGATAAACCGAAAAAACAGGCACCATTTTATATCATCAATGAATGCCTTGTAAGAGAAACTGAAATGAATAACAAAGCCTTTAAAAATAATAAAATCTGAATTGATGGGTTCTAAATCCACCTACAAAAAATGATTAACTTTTAATTCTCTCTTCTACTTTCAAGAGAAAACGTTATTTTCGTCAGAAATGATTGCGAAAACATTCTTAATCATCATAACACTGAACTCTTTTATGCAGAGAAATCAAATTAAGCCTCCGGTTGGTAGAATATGACAGAATATGAAATGTGAAAAGTGATTGAATTATTGTTATTTGTGTATGTTTCTCATTATTAATGGAAAATTTCAAATGATTTCAATTTTGTGCTTGTCTAGAAGTCACATTTAATGAGCTATAGACAAACAATTAGGCATGATAATTTTTTTGATGGGACATGGCACTTAGCACGTACTACATTTTTATTATTTGAATAATACGATAAGTTGAACATTGCCTTATCTTCTGAAATGAGAGTACTTTTCCCTTACGTCAGCACTCATCTACGCATAATATCAACTTGTTCTCCAAGAATCAGAAATTTCGAAGGACAAACAGTTTTTTTTTAATTACACAACCCTTTTCAATATCTGAAATAGGGTTTTATTTTGTGAGTTTTTTTCTGCTTATAGTACCATATGCGGAGAATTTACTACTCTCAACATATAGATAGATTTCGAGATGGATTCAAAATCGAAAGCATTGAAAAACTGACTTCAAGAACGAAAAAATTCAAAATTCATGTTGGAATTTAATGTTTTAAAAATGGGTAACGATTAGCAAGGACCAAATTAAAAATTGACGGCATTTTGAAATATTTTCAAATGAATAGAGTTCAACTTTCGAGGATACTAAGTGTAATGATTTTATGATAAAAGGTCAATATCAACACTAAAGATAATAAAAATTTTGCTCTCGTTGTGACAAAAGCATAAAATTTGGTGTGAAGGTTCCCTTTGGCACTGAAGGTTTTTTTAGATGGGGACCTAAAAATCTTATTCATTTTTTTTTTTGAAGTAATACAATAGGGAATTTTTTTTTAATGCTTTATTTTTGTAACTGACTAGAACATTTACCTTTTTTTATTCTAGTGAAGCATAACACACTCTTTTAAAATCCGCCAGAAAATTACAGAAAATTTGAAATCTAACAAAATAGTAGCGATATTTCTAAACATAAGAAATTCTCATCTTTGCAGAAATTACGCTAGATACGAAAAAAGCTTAAGCAAAAAAATTGTTCTTCTTTAGGACATCTAAAAAAGTTGCATTCCCACTTTTCAAGATTATTCACCGTTTTCGAAATATGTACATTTTTGTCAAAAAATTACTATGTTTGCTTTATCTGTCTCTTTAAATACGTTCGGGTAATGTATTTCACATTTTTAGTAATAATATAATGAGACACTTTAATCTTCTATCACTTTATTTTCGTAAAATCTTCGAAAACTATTATCGGTTTTTTAATAATGAAAGAAAAGTCTTGCGTGGTAACGAAAAGTGGTAGGAGACTTTTTTGTAGATATTTTAGAGAGGAACAACTTTTCTGTTAAATTTTTTTTTCCTTTAGCGTATTTTTGGAAAAAATGAGAATTTTACCGTTTCATAAAAATTGCCTCCTTTTTGCTAGTTTTCTACATTTATCAAAATTTTCGGCGGATTTTGAAAGAGTATAAAAACCTTCGCTAGAATGTGAAGGAAAAACTCAAATATTTTAATTGGTTAAAAAAATATCGCATTTAAAGAAATAGCCACAATGACATGCATTTTTTTCCAGAAGTTACTGTTTTTGCTTTCATTCCCTTCAAATACGTACGAGGTATCTTTCACGATTTTTCAGTGACGATATTATTACACGTAGACACTTAAATCTTTTATCACTTTATTTTTGTAAATTTTTGGAAATTATTTTCTTCCTGGATAACGAACAGAAAGTTATTACGTTTTCAGCATCTAAAATAATCTTCTCGTCTTCGAAAGAGCACGAGATCCCTCATCAGAATAAAAAATGAAAGGTGAAATATCTTAATTGGTTGAAAAAATACGGAAATGACATAATTGACATACTTTTGCTGCATTTTTCAATTCCCAACTGTGAAAAAATGCTGAAAAAATAATTACCGATACAGTTTTCCAAAAAATAAAAATTTCCGAAATCTCAAATTTCCGGAAGAAAATGAAACCAACAAAAATGTTTATTCTTGAAATTTTAAATTCCCGATATTTTAAAACCCGAATTTCTGAAAACTAGAAATTTTTTAAATTCCCGTAAATAGTAAGTTGACGAATTTTAATATTCCCGAATATAGTGAATTGCCCAATTTTAAAATTTCCGAAAATAGTAAGTTGTCCAATTTTCAAATTCTTGTAAACTTTGAAAATTAACGAAATTGCCGTGATTCTTCTGAAAATCAAAAGTTCCCTTCTCTTTCGAAAACTATGCGACTTAAGATTTTCAATTGTAAATCTTCAAAATTAAAATACATATTCTAGAAGAAAACGAAGTGTCTCATCCCGAAATTCGGGTCGAGTAGCAAATCTTGCGCTTTTGGCTAGTCTTCCCGAATTTTGGGACAACTAGCATTCTTCACACATTCTTCGAGTTCAGCTGCATTTTATTGCAGAAAAAAATGAAATATAAATAAAACAAAAATTACTTTTAGCCGAATCACTACTGGCTTTAATTTTCCTTATACTGTAAATCGCCGTGGTCCAGTGGTTAAAGCGACTTACTACCTGTATACTAGTAACGCTGCCGTTTTACATTCGCGTACTCGTGCTTTTTTATTTTCTTCTATTTCAACAAATTCGCTGTAAATATAAAGAAATTATAAAATAATCATTAAAAAAATTCTAGAAATAGCTTCAATTCAGTCATTATTTATTATTACAAGGGGGATTTGAGAGGGGAGATGGGTAGTAGAATCGACACCACCTTTTCATCTTATCGTTTGTATAAAAATGATAACAATATCATATTAAAAAATGTAAAAAGCGTGATTGATCACACGTGCACTCCCCTTATCGATTGGGGAGGGGGTCCACCATAGTATAGTGACCGATAACAGAAAAGTGATTGGTCAAAGAAGAGTGGTAGGGGGAAGATTATGATATCTTTGGCGACAAAGTTTTTATGCGGATTTCTATAGGATTCCTTTTCGAGAAACACGAGTCTAAAACTTTTAATCGATATCTTGAATAGTTTTCGAGATACGCGGTCAGGCACTCCTGTGACTGGTCACAGAAATAATGTAGCTCCCATTCCTACCTCTTTCCAACGTCTCGTGGGAGCGGGAAGGCACAGAAATAATATTTGAAATATAAGTATTTGATTCTTTTTTTCTCGTTACAAATCCCCAATCGGAATGAATATTAAAAAAGAGAGAAGAGATTCGATTGAAAGTTATTCCTGTTTTATGTTTATTTTATTATCCACTATTTCTTTAAAAATTTTTCAACTAAAATTAAAGCATAAGATAATTGTGTATCAGAGGAAATGAGATTATATAACCACATTGTTTCGGAAAGACTCGTCAAATGTGTAAAAAATGCTAGTCGTCCCGAATTGCGGGACGACTGGATGCAGCCAAAATAAACGTTTAAAATCACATCACTTCAAAATGGAAACATTCTAAATTAATACATCTTTAAACGAGAATCATAAAAATTGATGAATTTTAAATTGTTTATCTGTGATATTGAATGCATTCCAATTTTACATCTCAGAATTTGAATTTCAATTTTCAATATTCAAAATTGCAGAATTTTCCAATGTAAGTCTTCAAAAAATTGAACTACATATTTCAGAGAAACGTTTGAAATTACATCATTTGAAAATGGTAAGCAATCCAAAATAATGAATCTTCAATTGCAAATCTTAACAAAAGACGAATTTTGAATTGCAAATTGTTAGAATTGGAAAATTTTCAAATGTAAATATTCAAAATTGAATTATTAGGAGTCCATAGTACACTCTGACACTCCAGCGCTGACATTAACTAAAATCATCACTTCTCCTAAACTATTAATTATTTTGATCTAAAACTTTTCAAAAAACTTTATCATAGTTTTCTCCGCATTTTTGTCACGA
>JAUMHM010013563.1:0-17361 GCA_032362435.1 Melikaiella ostensackeni
TATATAAGAGCAACATAATCTGAAGCTTCAGTTTCAGGTTAGCCCTGAAGAAGTGAACTGCAATGTTCATGAAACGTTGGCAAGAATCGTCGTTTTGCACACGATTGAAACCCGAAACACCTTCTTCCATCACAATAAAAAATTGTATGTTCGAAATTGGCAACATGTAAATCTTCGAACATTGGTGCCTTTACCCTACAGAATAAGATAAAAAAGCACGAAATTATGTGTAACAATTGAGGTAGTTGATGCAAAAAGCGCCAGTCACACCTTTTATGAAGAGTATATTAAATTCATATCGATATTCCTAATATTCGCTATGGTTAATAATTACTGAAATTTGTTTGAGTCTTCAAATTATTGAAAAGTACGAAAACCAGCAAAGTTGGCTTTGAATGAATTTTTTGAAGTTTCAAGTTTAAAAGTGGTACTTACTTGATAGAGCGGAAATATTCGTAAAAAAACTAAAAACTTCAATTTTTCATTACTATTTTTGTTATAAATTTATTTAGTCAAATCGTGTTTAATTAATTAATTGTATGAATTCATTAATTGTGTTATGAGCAGATTCCTTACTAAAATACCTCCAGCAGTTCTTCAAATCATTTCAAAAAATCAATTATTTAAACAAATACAATGTTAATAATATTTTTCCAGGTTTTTGATGCTGGCCGTAAAAAAATATAGACAAACCATAAGCTAGAGGAAGTTTATATTATGAACAAACTCCGACGGACACTTACTGGTCAATAATTAATAAATTAACTATTGTTTTCATCCCCTGCACCTTGACTCCATGCTACTGGAGAATCTAGCTATAGATTCCCAAATTGTGCAATTTTTATAAATAAAACCAGAAGTCGTATCAAAAAACTAAATATACCCTTAGATTCAGCTCGGAAATATCTCCAGGAATTATGGAATTGTGCAAAAAAATGATTTCTTAAACAATGACATTGTTTATAAAATTTTGGAATTTATTCAAAATTCATGAAAAGCAACTAAACGTTAATCAATAAAATATAACGTAGTCTGAAGCATATGAAATAAACAAAAAATTTAAATACGAACAAAAAGTTAATTCAGACATTGTTCCTTTCCCCTCCACGCTGAGTCCATGCTAACTTCTTGTCACTTTAGGATGTGCATATAGATTTCAAAATTGTGTATTTTTTCATAAATATAAGTAAAACTCATATCGGAAAACTAAAGATACCCTTAGATTCAGTTCGGCAATATTTCCGGGAGTTTCCGAAAGTGAGCAAAAAAAAGATTTTTGAAACAATTACATTGTTTATAATATTTGGGAATCCATTTAAAAATCATGGATAGCAACTAAACGTGCATCACTAGAACGTAACGTAGTCTGAAGCATATGAAATAAATAAAAAATTTAAATAGTAACAAAGTTAATTTAAGCATTGTTTTTATCCCCTCCAAGCTGAGTCTATGCTGACTTCTTGTCACTGTAGAATGTGCATAAAGATCCCCTGAAGTTTCTTTCTAAAAAATAATTTCTTCTTTATCCGCATCATAGATATAGTTAAAAACTGCTGTCCAATGAAAAAACCTAGTAAGTGACATTTGTCACAAAAGTTATTGTCCTATGCAAGACTGCCTGAAAATAGTCATATAGCAAATGTCACTAGATTTTTCCGCGTGACAGTGGAAAAATACTAAAAGCAACACACTTTTTCTTTTTTCAAAATCGAATTAATTTGTTATGAGATCTACTTCGAAGTAATTGAATTTGTACTTATATAGCAATAGTGCAATTTTAATATTTATGACGCTGCCTAAAGGACCTTGAGTTTTATAAAGATCGTGAAAAAACGACTTTTTCACTATTGTTTAGAGTGATATCAATTTTCTCGACTACTTGACTATGAACTTCGTGATATACCTGTATGTTGCCGGGAATGTTCGAAAATATATTTCAAGAATAATATATGATGGAAGTTGACATTAAAATAATTTTTATTGACTTTGAATTACAAGATAATATCTCAATCGCTGAAAACAATGTTTAAGTTAACTTTTTGTTACTATTTGAAATTTTTGTTTATTTCATATGCTTCAGACTACGTGATGTTTCAGTGTTGAACATTTAGTTGCTTTCCATGATTTTTAAATAAATTCCAAAATTTTATAAACAATGAAATTGTTCAAAAAAATCATTTTTTTCCATAATGCTAAAAACTCCTGGAGATATTGCCGTGCTGAATCCAAGGGTGTCTTCAACTTTTCGATACGACTTCTAGTTTTATTTATAGGAATTGCATAATTTGGTGAGCTATAGCTAGATCCTTCGATAGCATGAAGTCAAGGTAAAGGGGATGAAAACAATAGTAAATTTATTAATTATTGACCAGTGAGTGTCCATCGGAGTTTGTTCATCATACTACCTTTTCTTAGTTCATGGTTTGTCCATACTTATTTACGGTGAACATCAAAAACCTAGAGAAATGTTATTAATATTGTATTTGTTGAAATAATTATTTTTTCAAATGATTGGAAAAACTTCTGGAGGTATTTCAGTAGGGAATCTGCTAATGTGCTTGAAAGTTGTTTCGAATTGATACTCTTATCAATAAGAATTGCACAATGTTTTATAACAATTTGTTTAAAAAATCATTTTTCTGCATAATTAAAAAAACTCCTCGAAGTATTGCTGGAAGGAATTCAGTGATATCTTTGGTTTGATATTAGGACTATTAGTTTATTTCAAATAAATTGCATAAGTTTCAAATCTACATACGTAGCTAAATTCGCGGTCGTTAATTTGACCCCGTCTATGGAAAGAGGGCCCATTGACTAAACTTTTTAAACTCTAAAAAAATACAAAAATTTTCATTATATATAACCTACAGCTCCAGAACATGTAGTGGACATACTACCTCAACTAAATGAAAAAGACATGTGTGGATTGCATTAATTTTTATTAAATTATATACACAAATGGAAACTTTAAGGTCGATTTTCTCAAAACAGCAGTTTGGCGTATGTCCTTCTTTCCATTAGGAGCCGTGCATAAATTACGTATGGTTTTTTTCTGATATTTTAAGCCACGTGCACCCCCTTTCTAGGGTCCGCAAGATTTGAACCCTTCCCCCAAACTTACGTAATTTTTTCCGACTACACTTTTTTACTTTTTTCATACTTTTTTGAGGAAGGTAGAAAAAAGAAGAAGAAAGGTATGCCTAACAAAGCTACTCTACCTCAAATAATGAAAGAAAACAGTCCATAAAATAAATATTTAGAGGAAAGTAGATTCTTCTCGAAAACGGTTATTTCGGGAAACTCTTTGTGCATACAAAAGTGTTAGTGGCGATTCAATTAAATTCCTTAACTATGGACTACAAACAAATGTTATTCAATCCCTAATTAGCAACCTAATTGTAGTTTTTAAAGCAGTGAACTTGTCTGATCTTTGTTGCAGATAAATACAAAGCGATAAGATATCAATTGGAAAAAAACGGCGGCGGTGAGTTAGTCGAATGGGAATATTATGTCGATATGCATGATCTTTATAGGTGCAGGCCATCTGCGCATCGTAAAGGGGTTCCTACCAAAGCTGCTTCGGTTCAACGTTCTGCTCTAAGACAAATCGAAATGAATGAAATTGTTGATCCGAATTCTTCTGAAGAGGACTTATCTGAAACCGTTGTCAAGTTTCCAGTTGTCGATGATCCTTCTGTAGACCAGGAAGACGAGTTG
The DNA here is from genome assembly GCA_032362435.1 of Melikaiella ostensackeni. Lineage (NCBI taxonomy): Eukaryota > Metazoa > Arthropoda > Insecta > Hymenoptera > Cynipidae > Melikaiella > Melikaiella ostensackeni. The sequence goes on from JAUMHM010013563.1 coordinate 3,718, forward strand.
GAATATGCAGGTGGAAATCAGATGCCCTTTCGTCCATTACCATCAAAGGAAGGAATATTTGTAATGAGATCACTTATTTTTACTGCTCCTGAAACCATACAAGAAGAACTGGATAACCTGCCAAAGAATTTAACAGAGTCCAGTGTAGGTTTTGCAAAAAATTCCACTGCAGAAAAGTCAGCTGATGCAACGGGAACCGAAGAAGAGATGCAAAAAAAGAAGGAAGATGAAATAGAAGACGAATTTGAGAAACAGGAGAAAGCTGAAGCTGAGGAAGAATCTGAGAAACTTGAATGAATGCTAAGAAAATTCTACGATCTTTTGACTCGAAGCGTGCGGAAACTATAAAAACGTTACAAGAGTGACAAAAGAAAGTGCAAGCTCAAGGCATTTGTGAATTGGATCAGGCAATACAAAAAATGCCATGCTCAAGATCCAGGCGTTTGCTGTGGGACAAAATCCCGCACAAAAGCCTTCTCAATGCAATTGCATGCAAAATCTACAACCACATTGCAGCACTTCCCAAAATCCATCTCCACATTGCAGTACTTCCCAAAATCAACCTCCTCAATTTAGCTCTCATAAAAATACACCTCAGATCAATTTTTCTCAAGAAGGAGGTACACCGATTGGAGTTCCACTTGCCTTCCCATATCCACCCAATCCATTTCGGTTTCCAGAACAGACTCCGGCAGCTAATTGAGCTCCTGTAGAAAACCTGCAAGAGAACCCTACAGAAGAATCTACTGGTACTGCGCAGTGCACCATCAATTCATCTGTGAGAAATTAAGTAAAAGGAGACGAGATAGAAAAGCGAATCTGAAGATAGGTCGCACTGAAATTTGTACCACGCAAAATAATGTTAGTCTTTTTTCTAGCAATACCTTCCTCAAATGATATTATAAAATATTAATATGTTATAAAAAAGTGCATTATTCTGTTGCTTACGTTTATTTGTGGTCTTATTGAAAAAAATCGTTCATAGAATTCAAAATAAGTTCATTTTAAATAAAATAAACATTAAGAACGTACGCAGAGAACTAAACACATTAGAATTTTTTTATAATGCTAGATCGTAAGAGGTCTTTTTTATTGCAAATTATCTCTTGTATTCATCGAAGATTCAAAACAATGCCTTGAAAATCCAAAGAGAGCTTAACTTACTACAATGTGATTTTCAGTTCAAATTCAATACAATTATGAGTTCTCCTTAGTGGTAAATGTGAGAAGCTGTGCTAAAACGTGTTACTGGTGAATGATTTGTAATAATTAATTAATAAATTTTGAAATCTGATTATTAAATCTCCTCCAAATTTGAAGAGTTCCAAATTGTGTGTATGAAATGATTTTAAGATTAAACAATTTGAAATAATAAAGCGATAAAAATAAAACAATTTCAGAAGAAAATGAAGCAGTTTCAAATTCTAAATTAAAATCTTTCAAAATTACAATACAAATTAATTACAAACACAATTTTTTTATTCAAGCTTCTCTAGTTTTTGGTCTAATTCAGATATTTTCATTTCGCGTACGGAAATGTACAAAAAAAATGTGAACATATAAGTTTGCACCTCTCAAAAAGTTCTACAAAAGATACCTCTTGCTCTTTTGTGGAATCTTTCATTGTTGATGAGGAAAGTTGGAGAGTATTGTATTTTTAGGAAAAAAAATCTTCTGGTTTAAAAAATGGTTTAGCTCACATAAGGAAGATATAGGATGCCTTTCTTATATTAGCAGAAAGTTTTTTTAAATATTGGAAACAGTAAAAAAGGTGGGGTTTTCGAGGAAACCTTCTTTTCCTATTTTCAAAGTTCGATGAAAAAAATAAAGAAGATTTCCTTGAAACCCCGCCCTTTTTCAATTTTTTTCATATTTCATTACATTTTCAACTAATACTTGTATAAGGAGAGCATCCTTCAAATTTGTGCGGGCTGTACAATTTTTGAGACTGAGAGCATTTTTTTCCTTAAAACATAATTTTCAAATTATTTAGAATTATTTAGATGTGCAAACTTTTATCTTAACATTTTTTGTACCTTTAGTTGCTTTCGAAAAAAATGCGAGAATTCGATTTTACGAAAAAAAAATTCCTGGCTACAAAAATTATTCAGCCCACGTAAACTCAACACTCAACAAAAAATTTGAAGACAATATAGGTATGGGTTTTTTTCATAGAATCGACTTTTTATATTTTCAAAGATATCGTCGCCATTTTGTTAATTTCAAACATTTTTCAAAGTTTCCGACAAACTTCAAAGGAGGACGGTAAAACTCATCAGAAACCAAAAATGAAATCTGAGTTTCTGTATTGGAACAAAAACTATCGAGGCTTACAGATGAAATTTGTCTTTTTGTTTAAAAAACAGATGTCTAAATTCAAATACTCGTAACTAAATTCTGCGGCTTGAAGTGTAGAACCTGCCTAGTTTGAAATGGATTCGATCTGAGTATTCTTAAAAAATTTTGATGAATATAATTTTTCAATGATTCACAAAATCGTGCGAACTACTGAACGAACTCTGTGGACAGCTTCAGTGAGCGAAGGTGAACTCACAACTATTGCATTGTATCTAATTCCACCACTCCTAACCTTCCCGACTAAACATTGCTACCAACTTACTGTTACGGCCAAATTATTGCCATGGTTTTGACAATTTTCGTTGTTATTGTTGCGTCAATTGACAACAATTCGCCTCCTTTTTAAACAGAAAAAAGGTAAAAAATACTAGCACTTTTTATACAAATTATAGAAAAAGTATCGTGTCCCACATGTAAAAAAAGCCACGATTTAAAACTGGTGTGATAGCTGGCTAAATTCACACTCGTCTCAAATCCCTCGCTTTTCAAACTTGTCGCACAATATACTATTTTTCAAATTTTGTAACGTAATTTAAAAAATACTCAATTTTAAACTTTGACTTGGCAAAAGGGCTCTTTGAAGTAAGTGTTCTTCCTGCCAAATATTTCTTGCCTCTATTTAGCACTAAAATACGCCGGGTGTGATTCTTAAACATGTTTTTAGATGCAATTTGTTTCTCGAAAACTTAATTTTTAGGAACTAGGCCCCTTTCTTCGGGGCCGGTCACATATCCTGATGCAGCCTAATAAAATTAGTAATATCATTTCATCAGAGAGTAATTCCGAAGAAAATATTTAACGAGCGTTTGTAAATATCTAAAAAAACTATATTCGAAAAGATAATTGTTTGAATATCCTTATTACAGACTGGGTAAGGAGATTTTAATTTGAACCGCCGATTCATCAATAAAGACAATTTAAAACAAATATTCAGAGGTCTCTGGAGAATTTAATGAAAGTATATTATCACACTGAAGAAACACCGATTGTTAGAGAAGCACCATATTATTAATTCATTTATTACTTGCGAAAAACTATTGGGCAAATTGCCTTCATTCTTTAAAGATTGAATACATTAATACATACACATTCCATTGATTTGAGATGAAATAAGAAAATCTCGTTTATTATTAACTGAAATCGTTCTCTAAACCTTCTCCCCGAAAAAATAAAAAGAAACGAAAGTCAACAATTTTTTAAATCAAAATTGACTTTTTTTTAAACCATTGATTGTAGAGAAAAATTCTATGAAACAACTTAGTTGTGGGTTACCAAGATCTTTTGGCCTGTTTTAACAAGTAAATTATGAAAAATCAATACCTTTTTTGATAAATCTGAAAAACTACAAGGGTCTTTCTTTTCATCGTAAAAACTAGTGTCATTCTTGAAATCTTGACTGAATGAAAAAATGTTTCACAGAACAAATGTATAATTTTATAAGATCTATATTTTTTGTGACTAATATTTTTCTCTGAAGGACATCCTTTTCGAAGTATAGTTCGCTTTTTGACCAAAATCATGAAAAATCGGTATGATTTTCATTCTTGGACGATTTTATCGAAAAATGTTTTGCCAAAAAATTCCATGAACAAAAAGGTTGCATTTTTACGAAATACACAATTTCAAAATTAATCATGATGACCGTGAAAATAGAGGTAGTTTCAAACATTCACTTAACCTCAGAAATTAAAATGCACAGAAAAGCCTTTGAGGGTTTTTTTTGCACAAGATTAAACGTATGAATTTACATATAATATTCACATATAGAGATTGGACTTTAGCACTTGAGCCGACCTAAAAGTAGTTAATTTGATGAAAGTAGCTTCTTCATTTGAAGACAGCTTGATTTTTTAGTTTTTTTTTTATACATATAGGGTAAAAATATTTCCTAAAACAACTCTCTGAAACGAGAAAATTCAATCATTGAACTTTGAAATCGGTTATGAATTTCTGTTCTATGCAGGTTTGAAAAGAAAAGCAAAATTGGTGGGAAAATAAAATTCCAAAAAAACTTCACGTAAAGTTCTGATTCGCAAAATCTAATACTTAATTTGGGGATTTTTGGCACCTACTATTAGAAAGTAAGTCGCCAGCTAAATCGCTGACATGATCGAGCAAAATTTTAGCCGGAATTTAAAAAAAAAACTTCGGAATGACCTATATACACCCCGAAAAAGGAAATGAATAAGGATATTTAAAGAATGATCTCTTCAAATACATTTTTTTAAAGATATTTACAAACACTAGTTAAATATTTTTTTCTAGAATTCCTCTTCTGTTCCTATATTACGAAATTATATTACTAATTATATCAGGCTGCAACGAGATAAATATTATATAAACCCAATGAAATTGTACAAATAAGGCAGATAAAGGTATGTATGAGCCACATTTTGGTATATTCATAAGAAGAAACAGAAAATGTCCTCAAATCTCTGAATGTAAATTTTTTTAAATCGCACCCGGTGTATTTTAGTGCTAAATAGAGGCAAGAAATATTTGGCAAAAAAAAACTTATTGCAAAATCCCCTTTTTCCAGGTAAAACTTTTAAATTGTGTATTTTCTGAATTACGTTACTTTTTCGAAGTTTGTCAGAAAATTTGGAAAATGTTCAAAATTAATAAAATGGCGACAATTTTCTCGAAAATATAAAAAGTCGATTTTAAGAAAAAATCTATACTTATAATGTTTTCAAATTTTTTGTTGAATTCGGGGTTTATGTGAGCTTAAAAATTTTGATGGCCAGGAATTTTTTTTCGGGAAGTCGATTTTTCGTATTTTTCTCGGAAACAACTAAAGGTACAAAAAATGTTAAGGTAAAAGCTTGCACTTCTGAATAAAGTTCATAAGTTATACGAAAAATATCTCTTGCCCCTTTCTGATATCTTGCATCATTTACGAGAAAAATTTGAGAATAATATTTTGAGGAAAAAAAATTCTTCCGGTCTCAGGCATCTTATATCTACCTTAATGTGGGCTAAACCATTTTTGAAACCGAAAGATTTTTCACATTCTCATCAGAGAAGGTTGTGTGTAAAATTTGTGTAAAAATTTGTGTAAAATTTGACCCTCCCACCCCGCCGTTTTTGTCAAATGTCCACATTTTGAGACCTTTTGAACGCGAAAAACAGGTTTTTACGAATGTGTCTGTCTGAATGCATGTACCATAAGTATGTGTGGATGCCTGTCTGTGAACACGCTTACTTTTGAAAGAATTAGTCTATTGGATTGGCCTTCAACACATGCTTTGAGTGTTGAAAGCTGAAGGTCAGGTTCGTTAGCCAGACATATTGAAAAAAAATTCAAAAAGTTGGAGCATTTTCAAAATTTTTGACGGCATTTTTTTCAAGATTTGAAAAGGCTATTCGTAAAACTCAGAAATTCGAACAATTTATCCCAATAACTTTTTTCGACGAAAAGAAAATTATGAGAGTAATAGTAATTTTGAGTTTTTTATTAGAGTAATTTTGAGCCAAATAACGCGGGATACAAATAAAAGTTTGCGTATCAAAATTGTTGATTTTACAAAGAACTATAAGCTTTCCTACGAACATTTTTTGTAGGAGGCATAGTTTGTTTTTTAGATATAGAAAATGATATTGGAATATTTTTATTTTTATTTTTGAGCCAAACGACCTGAGATAAGAAAAAAAGTCAGGAAAGTAGAATTTGTGCTTTTAAAAAGTCAGATAAAATTACCGTTAAACGTTTCTTTATAGGACCATTCGTAAACCATCAAGATAATTTTTTAGTCGTCTTTTTAACTATTTATTTGTATATATTATACGGTGAGCGCAGAAAATCGAGCGCGAATATCATGATGAGAATGTATTCCTTAAGGCCGATAAAGCCTTAAGTAAATAATTTTTCTTTCTTATCTGAAATCAGAAACAAATTTAGTAATTTGTACATGAAGAACATATAACACCGAGCGCGAAGCATGCGATGAGAATGTGCCCATGAAGCGGGCAGATTTTTTATGAACACAAGTGATTCAATTTATTTTACTGATAATCACGAAACATTATATTCGCCTTTCTATATTAGCATAGTTATCAGCACATCACAATTTATAAAAAACTATTCGAAGAACCCTTTATGGTATTTTGATCAAATTTATTTGTTGATTCGCACTTCAATTCTAAAAGAGAACAAAGTCGAGCCTTATCCACAAAAATTGTAAAGAATTTTGAATATCTTAAGATATTTTAAAAGATTCCAAGGAATTTTTGAAAGGTTTTAAGGATCTGAAGGAAATTCAAGGGATTTTGAAGATTTAAGGTTATTTCAAAATGAGACCATAGAGTCGAGAAGAAGACTTGTTAATATCTTTTTCAGCATCTATCATGTAACTGTTACAAGCCTCCTTAGTATTCCTTCTTAATTGCTATATTAGTTGTATAAATCTTTCCAAATAATTTGTGCTACCTGTTGACTTTAACTGAACTCTGGCTTTGTTCTCACAAGTAATAGTGCTGACAATTTCCTTAGTATACCATTTAGGGTATGATATCTTACTGGGGTTTATCAAATTTTTAACTTCTACATCGTCCAAAATCCCATACAATTTAATTATAGAATTCATCAGCAGCCGTGTTTAAATATTCGGCGATATATAAGAATGACCAATCAGTAGAACTCAGTCTAACATTAAGGTTCCCATAATCACAAGTTTCAAATCGACATGTTCAAATGACAAGGTTCCATCTCGGAGAGACCAAATGAAGAGGTGCCTACTCGTGGAGACAAAATGAGAAGGTGCTAACTCGCGTTGCAAAATCTCGAAGCTTCATCATCCCATATTAATTGTATTGGGAACATCAGCGCCCTCAACTCTGCAGCACCTTTTCATTTGGTCTACACGAGTTAGCACCTTTCTATTTGGTCTCTTCGAGATCGAACCTTGTCATTTGGACACGTCGGCATTTATATCTTGGCGTTGAAGGGTTGATACGGAATCTATTATTAGCTGACGAAGAAGGCAATGAATCCCCGAATCTAATTGTGAAGGGTGGGTGGTGTTTGTCGACAGGCAATATAGGTGAAATATTAACCGTAATCTCGCATGGGAATGATGAGATGACTGACTCCACATATCGCCCATTCATATTATTGATATCATTGTACTGCTTTAATTGGTGGATATATAGATATATAGATTTGATAATAAATATGTGGATCGTTAAACAAATCAAGATCTATTACATGTGAATAATTAAATGTATCGTCTATATTTCTAAAGTTGTGATCCAATTCGCATTATGAGAGATACGAGTAGTAATTTTCTTCTTCGTTATAACTTTAAATTTTAATTTTAAAGGGATTTCCAAAGATTTAAAAGTATTTGAAATATTTCGAGGTGGGTTTTAGGGTATTATAAAATATCCTGGAAGTCCATGTTTGTCTACAAGGGGTGGGAGGGGGAGCGGGGTCAAAAAGTGATAAAAACTTGTCTACGTCGTATATGGACGGCCCCTTTGATTGTGATAAATGAATTAATTGGAACAAGGAAAAAAGTGTCGCCGGTTTAAAAACTATATCATTATAAAACAAAAATAAAAATCACGCGTACGTGGTAACACATTTCGTCACCTTTAATAAATTTAAAGTCTGTGAGTAACACGTCTAGCAAACAAGGGAAATTTTATGATCTGACATTCAAAATCTCCCTCTCTCCACTCTATATAGAGTAGATGTAGATGTAGATTAGATCATAGATGTAAGTATATATAGCAGTCGTTTCTCGAGTCTCTGTTCACACGAAATTGTTTAAAAATCTTTTCTCAGTTTTGTAGCATTGTGTCTGTTGTTAAAGAATGAAGATCATTAGTGGTACCTTGCTCCTCACATTCGTGGGATCTCTTTATTTCGAAAGTAAGTATGATATGATAGTATACTTAATATTTATAACAAATACTACATATATGTATATATTCTCAAACATGCTCACTTTTTGAAAAGCTTCCATTTTGAATTGTTCATTCTTAAAGTGTCCAAGTGTACAAATTCTCTAGGGAACGTCCAATTATTACGTAGGGATGATTTTTTTCAAATTAAGACCCCCTATTCGTAAGATTTTTGTGACCCCCGCCCCTTTCTTACGTAAGAGTTTATATTTTTACTCATTATGCCAGCAATATATCAATTATTCTCATTGTATACGAGACTCTGAAAGATTTCGAGGGACTTTGAGAGATTTAGAAATATTTCAAGAGATTTCGAAATATTTCAAGAGAAATCACTGGATTTCAAAGGATTTTAATTGATTTTCAAATATTTTATGAGATTTTAAGAGATTCAAAAAGATTCCCACGGGTTTTAAAGATTTCAGAGAATTTTAAAGGGATTTCAAGATATACCTACAGATTTTGACGGGTTTTTTGGGATTCCAAGAAATTAAGAACGATTTCCGCGTATCACAATGGATTTTAAGGGATTCCAATGGATTTTGAGAGATTCAAAAATATTTCAAAAGAAATCACAGGACTTCAAGAGATTTGCGAAGATTTCAAGGGATTTTACGGGATTTTAGCGGATTTTAGGAGTTTTAAAGCGTTTTCTATGATTTCACGAGATTTCGAAGGATTTTAAGAGATTTCGGAGGTTCAAAAGTATATCCACGTATTTTAGAGGATTTCGTAAGATTTCAAAAGGTTTAACGGAATTTCTAAAGATTCACGAACATTATAAAGGATTTTAAGGTATTTTGAGAAATTTCAATGACTTTTAAAAGATTTTAATGGATTAAAAAATATTCCAAGGGATTTAAAAAGATATGGAAAAATTCTCACGGATTCGAAAGATTTCAATGAATTTTGAAGATTTCAACAGATTTTTAGGCATTTTACGGGATTTTAAAAGATTATAGGGGATTTTCAGAATTTCAAGCGATTTCGAGGGTTTCAAAAGATATTACGAAACGTCAAAGGATTTCAATGGATTTCAAAGGATTTTAATAAATTTCAAAATATTTAAAAAGAAGTCACGGGATTTCAAAGAGTTCTAAATGATTTCAAGAGATGCCGAAAAATTTTCACGAATTTTGAAGGATATCAGGGGATTTTAATTGAATTTCGAAGATTCGAAGGAATTTGAAGGAATTGCATAAGATTCCAAAAGATTTTCAAAGTTTTCGAAGGATGATTTGAACATATTCTAAACGATTTAAACTGGTTTCGATGAATTCATGGGACATTTAATAAAAAGTCACGGGATTTCAAAGGATTTTAAAGATTTCAATGATTTCCTACTCTTTTTTCTTATTTTTTTTCGCTGTCTTCCGTTCATCTCTTTTCCCTATCTCTACTGGCACTATTAGTGTGAGATGATCCTCATCTCCCCCTATTTTCCCGTTTAAAATGAACCATTCCAATTCCTCCAATCTATTCAGTAATTTCCTTCCTTCTCCATTCACTACTTCGTCATTGGAATTCCTCCCAGTCCCATCCACTTCTTCACTCCATTCTTGTCCTCCTCTTTTTCCTGTTCTTGCATTGAAGTCACCCCCATGTCTTGTTTTATCTCTCCTTGCTTTCCTTACATTGGCTCCCTTAACTCTTCTGTTTTCCTCTCTAAATCTCCATTTACATATACCCTTACTATCTTCCACCTTTTCTCTCCTATCCTTATCTTCTCTTCCATTAATCCTTCTCTTTGTTCTTCCAACACATTTCCATCTTTTTTCCTCCCTATCAAATCTTTCCTAACTCCCATCACCATTTCTCCCATTGCTCTGCCCTTTCTATTTTTTCTCTTTGCCTCCTGTGCCTCCCTATCGGTATTCCCTCATTTGCATTTTCTTTACTTCTATTTTGAAGATTTACAATTGGAAACACTTTGATTTCAAAGATGTAAAAATAAAAATTCTCAAATTTTAATGATTTCGAAGATCAAAAGTCAAGAGTTTTCAACTCTAAATCTTCCCAATTGAAGAAGTTTCACATGTAAATCATCAAAATTATAGAATTTTTAATTTAAAGACTCAAAGGTTGCATAATTTTTTATTATACCAAATAAAAAACTCTTCAATTTGAAAGATTTACAATACAAAGTTCTACAATTTGGAAGAGTAACGACTAAAAATGCTTAAATTTTGAAAATATAGAATTGAAAATTATTCAATTTTCAAAATATATGTTTTGAAGGTATATAATTTCAAACTTTTTTTGAAATAATTCACTTTTCAAGATTTACAATTGAGAATTCTCCAATTTCAACAATGTTAAAAGTTTAAGTTACCGTCGAGCGGGGCTATTTTGGGACAAGCTTTTTGTTTGGCAATAACAGTGAGTGAATAAATTTTTTTGGTCTAAAGCACATGAAGCGTTTTCAGTAGGTCTTCTAGAGTAAAATTAAAAAGGAATCATTAAAAAATATTAATTATTCCAGAAATTGTGTTTAAAAGAAGAAAGTAAAAGACTACAATAACACGAAAATTCAGTTTTATTCTATTATTCTTATTATTCATTCATTCTATTATTATTATATATCAATTATATTTTATTTTCTTCAGAAAAGGTGATTTTTGATATACTCTCCAGTTTTGACAACGAATTCCTAGGCATTTGTGAATTTTTTCTGCTTCCAAGCGAAATATACACTACTAACGTTTTATGCACTCTATAGGCCATATTTCAAACCATATTTAGGCTAGGCGCCAGATTCAAACACTTCACTATAACGATTCTAGGAATAAAAAACTAGCGTGTCCCAAAATAGCTTCAGTTGACTGTACTTGTGTACAAAATCCTTATGAATGTCAATTTTTTTCTTACAAAATTAGGTGCAGATGGATTTCTAAATGTTACTCGATACGAGCTTGCAGTAGCAATGGCGGATAACTGTACTTTTATAGGAGTCGTCGAAACTGCCCACTACGACGTACCCTACTGGATGCGTCCTGGGGAAGCGCGATTTGTTAGGAATTATCAGGCTTTTATACGATGGAACTCGAACAAGAATTTTAGATCAGAGCTCTCCTTGCTTGACCCAGTGCTCAGTCATAATTCTCTTCAACATAAGCCAAGTTACATGGAAGTACGTTTGAAATATAACGAGTATTTTTGTGCTGGAGGTTTCGAAGAGTACACTCCCACTCGCCCACATCTTCCACCCACCAACTACATTTATATACTAGTTCCAGGAGGCCCTATCTATAGAGCAGAGTTATGGCAAATAACGGTTTGACCAGTTTGCCCTACTTCTGATTTAGCCCTGATCGGGTAAACTGACATGGGCCACACATGGCTTGTAACGCTTTCGCAGATGGTTATTCAGTGCTCCCAAAATATAGCCCCTACGCTACTGCGCATGCGCGGTATAGTATGCATTATTGGCTCAGACAGTCGGCTCTAGAAGAAATGGCGTGTTTCTCCCAGAATCAATTGACCGAATCAATAGTGTTGCATCTTGCGAAGCATGCGTAGTTTTACTGGGGCTACATTTTGCAAGCACTTACCATACTTAGGAAAGACTTGTCAAGGCCCTCGCAAATTTGTCAAAGAATGTCCTAGTTTCTAAAATTATAACAATCGTACAAAATAAAGATTTCTTTCTGATGAAGAAGTACTTTTATTAATTCTTAACCAAAAATACGATTTTTCTTAGTCTTTTGAAGGCTGAACTCGGTAAGAAGAGAAGAATTCATAAAAATTCAGAATCTTAATTCCCATCAATACGCGAATTTTCCTCCATCTAAAATTCCACCAACGAGTAGAAAAAAAAGTAAAACCTATTACTTTCAATCGATTAAGAAAAATTTAATGGAACCGTATTGGGGGGAATTAAAAAGTGAAGAAATGCAAAAGGAAGAATAGAAAGGAATAGAATAATGTCACTTTGAAGACGCAACTGTGAATTTGAATAAGTGCATTTTTTGATATAAATGAATCTTATATTACATTTATAAATTATGGCTAAAAAAAGGAATTTGGGTAAATTATGTGAACATTTTTCATTAATCTATTGAACAGAAACATATTTTGACCGATTTCATATGAAATCTGCCTTAGAACACATTTAAGGCCATGTGAGCGTAACCGCAAAAAATTTTTTTCACATTTTCTTCAAACCAACTTACGTTCACACGAAACGCAATATCGAGTTGAAAATTTCTAAAACTCAATAAAAAGCGCTAAGGAACGTTTGTCTGATCCTAAATTCTTATAATTATAAAAAAGCAAAAAAAAACCTTTTTTTATAATTATAAAAGTTTAGGACCCAACAAACATTCCTTAGTGATTTTTATTTAGTTTCCGAAACTAATGTACGTTCACATGTTATGTGCACAGATAAGAAGGAATTAAATTAATCTAAAATACAGCATGTAAGTATGGAATTAAAAATAATCATGACAAAATAATTGAAATTTTCAAACTCATATTCCACAAGAAGGGATAGAAACTATGTAAGTGCACATATTTTGTGGACAGATTAGAGAAAATTAAATTAATCGAAAATACAGCATGTGAGTATGGAATTAAAAATGACCATGAGAGGTGTGTCATATGTGACTTAATTGTGGTTCTATTCGGCACTTGATTTATCTTTAATGATACACAATTATACACACTGAGAAACATATTTTTTTAATTTTTTGGTTTTACACATTTATGATTAAGTGGGTTTAAAAGTATTGAATTTAAAATTGTAATGTTTAAAAAAATATTTTTGTATGAAACTTGGGTAAAAAATTTGTGACGGCCAGATATATTATTGCAGTAATTTTAGATATAAAATGTTGAAAAATTTTTTAAATAAAGAATATTTGGATCTGGACGGCCTAACTGACTTTGCAGCTTTAAAAATTTCAAATGTGATACAGAATTCAAGATATTATAATCAAAAAATTCTACGTGTATGTTAGAAATAATTTAGGAAAACATTTGCTTTCAGAGCTATTCTAACTTCAATGTTAAATGCGAAGATTCAACCAAAGGTTGAAAATTGAAACAAACAAGTCATAAAAATTGAAGAAAAATGTAGATTTACTTTTATATATCATTTCTATAAAAAGCAGCTTTTGATACTAAATGAGAATAAAATAATGAGATTCAGTCACCTTGCTTATTTTGAACTTGCAAATAAAATTGCTGTTAAACATTTCTTTAAAGAACCAATCGTAAATCAAGATAATTCTTTCAATCGCCTTTTTAACTATTTATTTGTGTATATTATACGGTGAGCGCAAAAAATTGAGCGTAAAGCGCGAATACACACACACACACACACACACACACACACACACACACACACACACACACACACACACACACACACACACACAC
>JAUMHM010013598.1:0-17359 GCA_032362435.1 Melikaiella ostensackeni
TACCGCGGTTCTACTGGGAGCCGGTGTCATTTTCATGGATGGCAGTCGCTCCCGGGGGGACCCTGCGGTGGTTGTTTAACCAATTTTTTATATATATATATATTTATTTATTTACTCGCGAAAGTGGGAAAGTAAAGTTCTGCTTCTGCGATCCTCAATTGACCCTTGCGAAAGAAAAAAAGAAGCTCTGCCTTCAGGAACCTCAGTTGTTTTTCTAGTGAGAGCAAGTGAAGCTCAGCCTCAGTGTTCCTTAACTGTCTTTTTTAGAGAAAACAAGTGTAGCTCGGCTTCTACGATGCTCAGTGGCTCCTTGCGAGGGAACAAGTGAAGCTATGCCTCAACCATCTTCAGTTGTTTTTTTTACAGAGAACAAGTGAAGCTCGGTCTTAGTGATCCTAAATTGTTTCTATAGAGAAAACAAGTGAAACTTTGACTCTATGATCTTCAGTTGCCCTTCATGAGAGGACAAGTGATGCTCTGCCTCTGCGATTCTCAGTTGGATCTGCCTTTACGATCCTCAGTCGTTTTTCCAGACAGAACAAGTGAAATGCGGTCTTCGTGATCCTCAATTGTTTCTTCAGATGGAACAAGTGAAGAATCGCAATCAGCGATCTCAAAAACCCCCAACTAATCATTTCCAAGCCGAATTGAACAATTTGTGTTGCTGGGAGCTGATTCGCCGACACACAGCTGCCATATTGGATCCGTTATGTTGAATTTTGATATTTTGACTGCAGAATCTCAATCAGCGACCACCAAAACCTTCTAGCAATTATTTACAAGCCGATTTCAGCAATTGGAGTCACTGAATGCTGAGTTGTTTGGCATAAATCCGCCTTATTGTATCCCCCATCATGGATTTCACTATTCTGACTACATAATCGTAATCAGCGACCTCGAAAACCCCCGAGTAACTATTTTCAAGCCAATGTGTCGAATGATTCGTCAAAGTACCTATGCATACGTAGAATTCCAGCCCAAAAGGAGTATTTCGAATCGACACTTTCATAATTTTTTAAAAAATTTATCTCACACCCCACCTCCTGCGAGCGGGAGGGTGGGTAACTTTGAATTTCAAATGAGAACCTATATTTTTTATTGCAGATTCAGATTTTTCCCTGAAAAAATACGTAAGTTGTATTCGAAAATTTTTTCGATTCGCGCTAGATGGCGCTGCATCAGCGAAAATGACATTGTTGACTGTTCAAGGAATGCGCTTCCAAACGAAAGATAAAGAAGACAAAGGGTCGGTTTGTTTGAGTTGATTCGTACGGGTTGGTTTGTTTGGGTTCATTGTGTTGCTTACGTTCGTTTGGGTTGGGTTTGGTATCTTAGATAGTCAGTTCCACAAGAGCGTCGTCACGATTTCTTCTAAAGGAAAAAATATTCATGAAAAGAAGCATCAGAGGTTCAAAAAAGTGTATTTGAACTGTGATGCGTTTACCTAATATGGCGTTGAATCCTCATGATTGTCGATTATAGCTTGGCAGCGTCAGGGCATGCTTCCTACCAAACCTTTGGCCATAGTGCAGGGTAAGGATCTCCAAATGTCACGCAGGGGTCGAATCAGCTGTTTGATGTTGAAGACATACTTTCTCCGAAGACAGTTCAAGATAGTGATTCCATTCTCCTCTTTCCACTGGCTGCACAGACAAAACTTTCTGGTCTTGCCGAAAATTATAGGTGGGGTGCTTCTCAAAAAGCTTGATAATCATTTTATTCTCTTTTTTCGTGGTCACACATGGCTTGCCCCTGTCTGGCAATTTGTCAACGTTTCCAAGCTCTTTATACCGCTTCACCCACTTCCTTGCAAAGTAGCATTGCACAATACGTCATTCCCTTGTCTCAAAACAAATAATACTGGAATAAAACTCACAGCGCATCTTGAACTAACCTTTCCCGAGTCCCATACCATAGAAAATTTCTTAGTTTCTTTGATTTTGGTGGTTTGTTTTTGCTGCTTACGTTCGTTTGGGTGTGATTGGGTGTCGTTTTATTTCCTTATCACTTGACCTCATTACTTTTACAATGGCGGTTTTATCCGTACAAGAGAAAATTGAAATGCTTCTCATTTATGGAAAAAGTAGCAGGAATATCGAGGATGCTGTCACCCTTTATGCTCAACGTTTTCCAGGTAGTGTACGGTCACGCGCTTTTTTTACCGGGTTGTCAACAAATTCACCACTGAAGGTAGTGTACAAGCGGAAAAAAGGACTCATTGAAAAACTTTTACTTGAGTTAATAATGAAATCGCGATATTAGCCGCAGCCGCTCATGGCCCCCATGTTAGTACTCGACAACTGAGCCGTGAATCCGGAATGTCTCTAATCAGTGTTTGGAGGGTATTAAAACGTAATAAATATCATCCCTTACATATTTCACAGCACCACGAACTTCATGGCAATGATTTTCAGAACCGAGTGACACTTTGTCAATGGGCGCTTCAGCAGATACAAGGGAACCCGAATTTATTTCTTCAAGTATTGTTCTCAGAACAGTCGTCTTTCAAAAACCATGGTACGGTTAATCGACATAACATGCAATAATGAAGTGTGGAAAACCCACACTGGTTGGACGAAGTTGAGCGTCAGCGTCCTTGGCCTGTGAGCGTTTGGTGTGCAGTAATTGGTGACCAACTTATCAGTCCGTATTTTATTAATCGTAATTCAAACAGTGACAAATTTCGTAATACAAAAATATAGGTTTCTATTTGAAATTTCAAATTTATCCCCCTCCCGCCCAGGGACCTTCTCCGATTAGTTGGCATACTGAACACCGAGATACTGCCTCTGTTCTTGCAGCGAGATATGAGCTTGCTACAGATGCAGACTCTTGCGCATTGCACTGCGGTCGCGCGTGTCAGGATGAGGAGCATAAAACTCAAGTTCCGGGCTGCTAATAACTACGCCCCAAGAAAAATGCCAGTTTCTTCATTGAAGTTTCAACTTCAAGTCGAAGTTAGTAAAATAAGAGCAAAACTGGAACGGTTGTACCAATTTGGAAAGGGCAATTGGTCTCAGAGACTAACTCGTCATGTGGAGGAGATAGTGAGAGGCAAGGGGACTCACCGAAAAAAAGCACCCCGATAGTGAGAGGCGAGAGTACTCACGGAAAACATGTACCCCGATGGTGAAAGGCTATGGGACACACCGGAAACAAGCCCTTCGATGGTGAGAGGCGAGGGGACACACTGAAAGAAAGCACCCCGATAGTGAGAGGCGAGAAGACTCACCAAAAACAAGGACTCCGATGATGAGAGGCAAGGGGACTCACCGAAAAAAGTACGCCAAAGGGAACAGTCAACTACTACGTCCACGTCGTTGTTCCTGGGTAGTGCTTGAAGTATTTAATTCATTGACTGCATACATACTTGGAGTCAAAATGAGAAGCTTGCGTTTTGAAAATAAAATTTAGCTTCCTGATTTTTCTACTCCACTTCAACCCCCTTCCCAGGTGGGTGGAAGGAGTGTAACAAATTAAACTGATTACAATTGAATAGCTCTCCTAAAAACAATCAACACGTCCTTCTTATTTTTTATTTGGAAGCGCATTCCTTGAACAGTCAACAATGTCATTTTTTTCCAATGCAGCGCCATCTGGCGTGAATTGGAAAAAAGTTCAAACAGAACTTACGTATTTCTTTACGGAGAATCTAAATCTGTAATAAAAAATATAGGTTCTTATTTGTAATTTCAAAGTTATCCCCCTCCTACCCCTAGGGGGTGGGGGTGGGTTAAATCTTTGCGAAGCTGCATTTCTTCCTCGAAAATAAAAAGTTTCTATTACAGACATTTTCTTTGTTAGTTACGTATTTCTTGAGATATTTCGATGTCTCAAGATAAAAGAAACACCCTGTATATATGAAAAGGGCCTATGTTGTCTGTACTTGTATTAGATGGGAAGCTGGTGACGTTTTTCGCCAAGTGGGAGTATAAGTCCTAGTTTGTGGTGAATGTATTTGGGAAGCGACCCTCCTTTAGAAAGCCATAAGCGCCAGACGCCCTACCTGCTGCTCTCAGACATCTGATGCAGGTGAAAAATTGACATTTTCGAGTGATAGTAATTATTATTTAATCGCCAGACCAATAGCCCCCGTCTAACATACTGCCAGACTCGATACTTGTCAATGACAAAATGTACATTTTCAAGTGAAAGTATAGGGTCTGGCGTTCTTATGACAATAAAGGATAATATTCACATATAGCGTTCGTAAAACAACAGTCGGGAATTCCGCTGCTAACACATTAGAAATTATGTTTGAATATCATAGAATATATGGGCCCGAGCGGGAAACCGCAGAAAGAGGGAACTTTCGCGTGAGGGAGAGAGTCTGAGTGGAGAGCATTTTCCTCTGACGCAGACGTTTTTTTCCCTCGGCTTCCCGTTCGGGCCTACACTTTCGATGATTTTCAAAAATAATTTTCGAGGTGTTAGCAGCGGAATTCCGGTCTGTCGTTCGACGAACACCACATGTGATTACTATTCTTTATTTAAAAAAAAAAACGCCAGACCTTATACTCTCATGTGAAAATATATATTTTTACATTAAGAATAATCGAGTCTGGCAATGTGTTAGATAGGGGCTATTAGTCTGGCGATTGAATAATGATAAAATTGGGCCATCAATAGTTGATCCTGGATGAAAATTGATTCTTATATTATTACTTGAATATTTCAATTTCTCACCTGAATCAGGTGTCTCAACGCAGCGGGCAGGGCGTCTGCCGTTCATGGGTTTCTAAAGAAGGGTTGTTTCCGAGATATATTCACCACAAACTAGGACTTATACACCCACTTGGCGAAGAACGTCACCAGCTCTCCGTCTATATGTAGTTTATGTAGTTTAGGGTGAAACTTAGTTATACGTTATGGAGATTCTTTTTAGAATTTCTTTGCTCGCACCCCGCAGTTTTGTTCAAATACCCTGAAAAATTATCTTGTCCAAATTCAAGCCTAATCAGTTAATATTAACAAGTGTCTGAAAGACCATGAAGTTTGTCATTGATTTTACATGGGAAAAGGGCAGCTTTTTGTTAATTGACGATTCAGACGCGATAGAACTCTACAAATAATGCTGCGTTTGAGTATCTTGTTCAGGATTCGTCAAACAATACAAATCAATCATAACTTTTGAAGATGAATGAACTCTGGATACTCTTATGGGTCCCTAAAATATACCCTATAAGTACAAGTTTGAATGTTAAGTAATATTCAGGTTTATTAACGCTGTTCAAATTTATTTTTCATGAATCATCAATAATCGGTAAGTTAAAGATACGTAATAATTTTTTACCTTATTATCAACTGTTTCAACAA
Organism: Melikaiella ostensackeni; assembly: GCA_032362435.1. Taxonomy (NCBI): domain Eukaryota; kingdom Metazoa; phylum Arthropoda; class Insecta; order Hymenoptera; family Cynipidae; genus Melikaiella; species Melikaiella ostensackeni. The sequence continues at coordinate 5,317 of JAUMHM010013598.1, forward strand.
TTTTAATTCGTTTAAACGTCTGATTTCTTCAAGCAAATTACGAAATGAATAAATTTTCTTAAAGTTATGAGTCTTTTAATCAATGACAAGAGTACCATAGTTTGTTTGAATAAGTTCGCAATTGTTCAAATAGTACCTATTATTAGTATACAATTAAATGTTAAAATAAATGGAATTCGTTTAAACATGTCAGAATATTCTTGGAAAACTATGTAGTACCTAAAAATATTTTAATCTGTTCAAAAATGGTAAAAATCAATCGTATACATGAAATAGAATTGTTTAAGCATTCAAGATTATTATTAAACAAATTATAACAAAAAATTTTACGTTAAATTCTCATTTGTCACTGATGGGGTATGCTCTGAGAACTAATAAGAGTGCCTTGAAGTCATTCATCTTTTAAAGTTATGACTGATTCTTATTCTTTGACAAATAATGGAGAAGATACTTGAATACGGAAGTATTTGTAACATATCATCGCATTCGAATCTTTGATTAACAAAAAGCTGCATTTTTTCCATGTTAAACAAATGAGAAACTTCATGGTCTATGAGGTACGGGTCAATATTAATCGATTTAATTTAAAATTTGGAGGAGATAATTTTTTTGCGTATTCAAGAAAAATTGGTAGGTAAGAGGAATGAAATTCTAAAACTGGAAAATAAGGGTCACTCTAATGCAGTAAAATATATTCGGATTGATTAATGATTCAATTCCCAGAATTTTTAGAGCAAAAACAAGCAGTCTAGATCTAATAACAAGTCGCCGAGGTCATTTTCAAGTTGAATATTTGAAAAAAAGCTTTTCGAGCAAAACGCGTTACTGGGCGTCGTCATTATGACTGTAGTAGATCAAGATAGTACTTAGTTGATGTTATCGGATGATACCGATGAACGTGCACAGTAAGTCGTTCTTCGCATGAGCCTGTTGAGCAGTGTATGACGCATCGTGATGATCAAGGAAAGATTTGAAATTCGAGCAAGCTGAAATCAGAGTTAGTCATAAAAATACCATTATAATATAAAACGAAGGCTTTATCGGTATCTATGTCATCAAGAAACAACTGAGTTGAGATTGAGTTGCAGCCCGGCGAAAGAAGATATACGAGAACAATCTCGATTTTGATTCTGAATCTCTTGGTGAGCGGCAAAAATCCTGGCCTATCGCGGATGGAAAATCCTTGGTGTAGACTCCTCCTGGGCACTTGCAAGACGCAATCTGACATCATCGAAGAGTACGATGAAGCTGTGGGATAGCACGTACAGGTATGAATCGACCTGTCAGTATGCGTGAACGTGCGCCTGCGATAAATTTGAGTTTGTGAATCAAGAGTAACACTCTAGTTTCCGTGTTTATGCAATTGATAATATTAGTTATAGAAAAATTCGTTGCCCCGTTTTCTTAAGTAGGATACTGTTAACGCCATCGAATCTGGCCTTATACTAAACATCGATTAACATACACTTCACTAATCATTTGAACTTAATATTTAAATTGAGCTTATAAATCTCTTAATCTCTGAACTCTGGCATGAACTTGGGATTTGAACAGAGTTTAGTCCTGTGAGTCACTTGATGAGTCGATGCATTATTATTAGCTTTAGGATTATTATAACAATCACTTATCAATGTTCTTAATTTTACGAAAAGACAATCTACTATCCCTATCTTGTAATCGAATAGTAATCTAAGAATTAATAGACCTACATACTATGGTGTTTCAAAATCGCAAAGGTTGAAAAACGCAGTAGGTACTCGGAAATACTTGTTCCTTTAAAAAAAAAAGGAAATGCATACACAAATTTAATTCAATCCGATGAAATCTTGCACTCCCTCATCGATGTCAAAGGTTAAACTCTAATTATCTTTGATATTTTCTTGCTTACAAAAAAATATTAAAAACAATATTAGCCTGATTTTCTACATTAAATTTAGTACTGTTGTAAAGTTCAGTAGAAACAAATTTTTGGAGACTTTTTTTTATGTATTATTTTGATGTTGAGGTTGTCGATTAGCTTAGATGAGCTTTGATTGGTCGATCTGCTGAAGTGTTTTGACATTCCGGTGATTTTTGGAGTTCGGAAGAGTTGAAAAATTGTTGAGGGTGCTGCTAAATGGGTTCAGCGCTGCCCTCAGAAATTAAATGACGCTTAGGCAGTTTTGTACATCTAGAGAATCTTAAGTATGTAATCGTGGAGTACCGAGGGAAAGGTTAGTTTATAATCATAGTATGTCATGTGCAGGTTCCGCTCATGTTTTCGCGCCCACTTCACGGCAACATTCAATTGTTACTAGGTCTTTGCATCTCTGAGAGTTGCAACAACATCCTTTTTGCTCCTCTGTGAGGATCTTGTTGGCTTCCATCATTCCTTTACAGCACTCACTCCGTTTTGCTACAATCTGAACAGGCATCAAACAGTCAAGAGTGTTTCATTAACGTTTGATATTACAAGAATCAAATGAGCTATACGTCGCGATTCCTTCGTTTTCGCTCACTGAATTGCATTATCGCGTTCGGACCAACTCACTTAGTCACTCACTCACTCACACCGACACATCTTCAGAACATAGTTCAGAGACTTACATAATTCGAAGCATTCCTTGAACAAACTAACTCCTGCCTAGCTCAATCCAATTTTCACTAAAATGAGCTTGCTTGTCCATGCCTACTAGAAATTTCCTTTTGACGATGGCTTCTGACTATTTCAACCCTAATATTAAAAATATCGTTCGGGTCCTTTTTGAAATATCTATGTTTTTACTTTTCATAGACCACTTATCATGTACGTTCTTCGGAGCGAAAGTCACTTGCGACTTTTTATCTGTCTTAACTTGAAAAACTGAAAAAAAAACAATATCCTAACATGGTTGGCATGTATCGCCTGAGACACCCCTATCAGATCACAGGCATATAATTTTTTCCCAAACAGCTGACAAGTCTGATCCGATTGGGTATAGGTACCCAAGAGCAACTGACTGTGACAAATATAGGGAAGATCTTGAAGAGTCCTTGGCAACTATTCCTAAAAAAATTAGATCAATGGATCAGCTGCATTCTGCTGTAGATACAGTGCGGAGGGTCATACATTAATCCTATGACGATAACTTCCGACTTTATATCAGGGAACCATACAAAGATGCTCCTTGGTGGAATAACAGACTTTAGGCCTTAAAAAAACTAGGAGTCTGTTTATTAGAGCCAGGATAACTGAAAACTGGGGCTCATGTAAGATTGGTATAGCAAGATATACTAATGAAATACAATCGGCTAAGAGGAATCCATGGAGGCTGCACTGTCAGGGATTTCAAAATTCACCTGATACTGCGAAACTCTAGAGAGCCTTAAAGCCAAACCCTACATGTCGACTGGGGGCACTGATGTTGCGAACAGGTGGAATGAAGGAGGCGGCTAGCGAAACCTGATTGATTCCGATGGATCGGGTCATGGGGCTAATAGAGATGACTGGAGGGTGGCAAGCTGGATAATAACACAATAAAAAATTTGGCGGGTCGTTCGGATTTCCGACCCATTTGAGGCCACTCGGGACAATGGTGTTTTTCTCGCGATGATTCAGAAGGATTCAAATATTTTAATGGGACCATTGCGTAATATTTTTAGGGCATGCATAGCTATGAGATATACTCCTTTGACATGGAAGAAGGTCAAAGCGATCTTATCACCAAAACCGGGGACAGATTCATACTATGAGGCTAAATCATTTACACCGATTGGCCTAACTTCTTTTATGTTAAAAACACTGGAAAAGTTAGTCGATTTTCATATGAAGGAGGGAATCTTGCCGGATAATCACCTTCATAGTAATCAATTTGTCTCACAGGAAGGCGAATCCACCGTTGAAGCACTTTATGCATTTACCTCGTGCATTCAAAATGCAAGAAGAACAGAAGATGTAGCAATTGCAGCGTTCCTAGACATAAATGTGCTTTTATTAACACCCCTACGGAATCTATATTCAATTCTGCGGAGGAGCATGATGTAGATACCACCGTGAATAGGTAGATGCGATCTATGCCGTGCGACAGGATTGTCCGAACGTCGCTCCAGAGTTGCAACGTGAGAGCAAAGGTAAAAAGAGGATATTCACAGGAGGGGGGGGGGAGGTTCATCTTCCACGCTGCGGGCACTCGTTACCAATTATTTGATTCGTAGGTTGAACAAGTCAGGTTTTTACACACAAGGTTATGTAGATAACCTTGCTATCCTGGTAACAGGCGAACATGAGGGCACTCCAGTTGAACTTATGCAAAATGCCCCCTGCATTGTTGAGAAACGGTGAAACGACCGTCGTTTATCTGTTAACTCGGATAAACAGAACTTATGGTCTTTACGAGACGAAGGAAACTGCCTGATCTCAGGGAACCTAAGTTCTATGGTAGGAGGGTCGACTTCTCTACATCAGCTAAGTATTTAGGCGTCATTTTTATCCTGAAATAACTTGGACACTACATGTTTAAGCGGTAGCAGAAAAGGACAAAGCAGCTCATTGGGCTTGCAGACGCGCCACTCGAAAAACTAGGGGACTAAAACCCAAAGTAGTTTACTAGTTGCTTACGGTAATCATCAGACCGATTAAAATTTATGCCTTATATATCTGGGTGCCAAAAATCAGTCTGGTTAGTTCCAAAAGTTAGCAGGAAAGCCCACAATGGTATTTTTGTTTGGCAATTACTGGAGCTATGAGAAGAACCCAAACAGAGGCATTCGAATCCATATTAGGTGTGGCACCGCTGCACGTTCTAATTAGGCATACGTTTGCATCAGAGGCATACAGACTTTCCCTAAGGGAAGATCTTGAAAATAACGAATTTCTTGATATGCACGATGCTGTGAAGAGTGTATTGACAGGGTATAAAATCCCTTTCATGCATTCTGATAACATGCTCGAAGGATAGTCGATCATGAAGCCCTTTAAGGTGATCTTCACAAAAAGGGAGAAATGGCATGATGAACAGAGGAGAAATAATGTATTTACAACGGAAGTACTCGTCTGGTACACAGACGGCCTCAAAGAATTCCTTGGCTCTGGAGCTGGACTAATTGGGATCAGGCCGAGTGCTGAACTAACAATCGCATTAGGCGAATTGCCTACCGTATTTCAAGCTGAGATCGTGGCCTTCAGAGTCTTCATAGAGCAGATTCATGAATGTTGGTTTGATGATTACCACAATCACATATGCTGTGACAGCCAAGCTGCTCTGAAAGCCCTCCATCGGAGGATATTACGTCCAGGCTTGTCTGGAGTTGCCTCTAAGAACTTCTCGAAGTGTCTGGGAAAAACTGGGTCAACCTGATCTGGGTTTCAGGACACGAGAATATTAAAGTTAACGAGGGAGCTGATATGCTGGCGAAAAATAAGAATACAAAAGCCCTTAACAGATCAAAACCATAGTGCGGAACCTCGTGTGCTTCAGCTAAGCATGCCATTGACAGGTGGCTGCGGGAGGATCATGCGAGGTATTGGAAGATGGCTAAGGGAATAATACACTCTAAAAAATTCATCAAAAAGCTATGTTTAGCAAAATATTAAAATCTCCTGAATTCAGAAAGAAAGCAGGTGGAAGGAGTAGTAGAAATGCTAACGGGTCACTGGTGCTAAAAGAAGCACCTGACTAACACAAAAGTCGACAGTGATCCTCGCTGTCAAAAATGTGGCTTTCTTGAGGAAACAGCGCATCACGATAATAAAGAATAATAATAATAATAATAATAATAATAATAATAATAATAATACTGAAAATAATGATGGTAATAATGATTACCCTACCGAGGGTGTTTTCGTGTTGCCGCCGCAGTAGGGCTTGAGCTTTCCTATCATAAGTTTAATGACTACGTTGACGGTAGCATTGATACTGACAGGATTTTCCATGCCAGACAGGTAGAGAACGAAGAGGAAAGGGGCAAAGAAGAGCACCAGAAACCCAGTTAAGATGATACAGAAAATTAAAAAAATATATGGTCGTTGGTAGCTGCCCGAGGAACGTCGGGGCCCCCCTGGTGCCACCGCTGGAGGTGACAGTATGCAGGCCGGTTATGGTGAGCTGCGTGCTGGACAGGCGGATCTCACCGGGATACCCGAAAGGGCTACTGTCTAGCCAGAACATCGGCAAAAAGTGGTAAGCAGTAGGACAACAGCTGCGCTTGTGAAGGACGTTTCGGTCGGGAGTCCCCAACCGATCACTTCCACAGGGATGCCACGACAGCGCATCAATTTCGAAACCCATCACGATGAGTAGTTGATGCGCTGCCAATTATGAGGTCTTTTAGACACATAAGATCTGTCCATGTGTCGTCCAATTTCTGGATCACACTAGACACGCATGGTGCACAAATATTGAATGTTTCAATGAAGGGTGATGAGGGTTACCCGGACCTTGCCTAAATATTCCACAGATGCTGGACAACCGCGATCTGATTGAGGCGATTACTGATGAAGATTTATACAGGTACCTTGGCATATTGCAGGCAAGGGGCCCGCTCCATTCTGCAATTAAAGAGATACTTGAAACTGTTTTTTCGGGTCACCTTAATCTGGTTCTGGCGTCTGGCCTCAGTGCGAAGAACATCACAAAGGCAATAAACACCTATGCCATTCCTCTCCTATCATACTCCTTTGGTTTGGTTTCATGGTTCATGACTGACCTAGAGAGGCTGAACAGAATCATCTGCGTGAAAATGTCTGAGCACTGAATACACCATGAGAGGACAGCTATAGAAAGGAGAGTTCCACCGTGCAAGTTTGGGGCAGAGGGGTTATGGATGTTCGTCAATTGTGTGATTCTCAGGTTGCACAATCGCGCAAATATTTCCAGAACAAAACTAACACCTTGCTCTATGACTACATCTGTAGAGTTGATCTGTATACCCCCTTAAAACTTGCAGCTGTTGATTTCCAGAACATCGGTCACCTCAACGCCGAACAGCTAGCTGCCCAGTGGCGGGGTGAACAATTGCACAAGCAACACCCCCAAACATTAAATTTTCCTTGCGTGGATATTGATGCTTCAAACCACTGGTTAAGGCGGGGAGAACTCTTTTCGGAGACGGACGAATTTTTCATTGCCATCCAGGACAGGGTAATCCAGACGAGGAATTACCAATAATATGTCCTCAGTATGTCATCTGGTTAGATAAACGTGCTCAACGTGCAAAAATAATGGACGAGCGTTCCCCTAAACTATAACATTAGGCTCCTATACACTGAAAATATCCAGAAATATTCGGAGCTGAAAGAGGGACCGTATGGAGGGTGAAGAAAGACACTATCTTCCCGTTCGTAATCTCCTCTACTGGGAACGTTCAGGCGAGGTACGCGCAAATCTTGGAAGAATTGGGAGCTTAAAATTCGCTACACACTTGAAAAAGAAGAAAGACTGTTCTAGATAGTTTTAGTTTACCAAATATGCATTCGAGAGTTGAGATTCTTTAAAAAATTTAAACATTCTTCACTGCGAGTTGCTTGCTGTTCTGGGATGTTTTCTTGAATTTCATTCCTTGAATGTCTCCTGTGTATTTTAAACTTCAAGTTGAAAGTCGATTTTTCGAAAAAGTGCTGATTTTACCATTGCAGTCGATAATATGTTTGATCCACAATAGAATTGTCCAGTACCATTTGAAGTCAAAATCGTATTTCAGATTTTCCATCTGGAAAATGTTTAATCAGAATAGAGTATGGTATTCGTTTACTGAGAGCTACGTACGAGTTCAACTGTCGCAAAGTTTAGAGCGTTAATGCAAATGCAATTGATAAACATTTCTAGTGAATACTGTTTCAATTGTTTACAAAAGCTCAATTCTCGGAGGCATATTTGGCAAACTAAAACTATCTAGAACAGGCTTTCTTTTTTGAGGAAATTTGATACACCTTTACTTCTACGTCGACTGTGTTACACTTCAAATGCACAGGAAGCGATGTATTTACGAGAAACCCAGTGTCGAATAGAGTACAATATAATGTGTCAACTTTCAAAGGCTGTAATTACGGTAATATTAGAGTTTGAACGAAGTTTTTTTAGTATTGTAGATAATTTAGTGTACTTTCATTCTTTATGAGACGATTTTCATTCAGTATCCACAGAGCAAAAGATATTTCATCAAAACGCAAATTTTGGAAAAAAAAATTTACAAAAAAATCACTTTTGTAGGCCATAACGTCTAAATTATTAGTGTTAGGATATTGGTTTTTCTTCAGTTCTTCAGGAATGTTATCGACTTCTTTTTTTTTATTATGGACTGAAGTTGTGGATTGTACCCATAACGAGCAATTTGAAAATACGGATTTTTTCGCAATTTCTTAACATTTTAGAGGCGTTCTTAAGGTCACTCGATACTGAGCATTAGGACTTTTTTGTCACTGAATTACAGGGTTTAGGTAGATAAAATGTCACATACGACTTTTCCTCTTAGAAATATACACGATAAATGGTCTATACGATGTAAATAACAAGTCATTTTAAAAAGGACTCAAAAAATTCTTAAAGTTTAGGCTTAAAATAGTCAGAAGCCGTCTTCAAGGAAGAATTTCCAGGAAACAATAGTCAAGCAAGCCTATTTTAGTGAAAACATTGGAAAGAGAGAAGAGAAACTAACGTGTTTAAGAAAAAGATCGCTAGATGTTAGCCGGCCGTCATGATCCATTTGTGCATTAGTGATAAAAAAAAAGTTGAACTCATTCAACGGCGGTGCTCTTCTTAGATCAAAATTACAAAAAAGTACCTAGTAATTATTCGTATAAGTGAGCACAAATGAGACTCGAGAAAGTCCTAATTAGATAATTAATGATTTCAATTGAGAATCTAATCGTACCCCACTATGCACGTATATACGAAAAGAGACCAAGCCCTTTTTTTAGGGTACATTTTTCAACGCAAATGCATCCTACATGAAATACATTTGACGGAGCCCTGACTAAGATGATACAATTAACGTGTTATTCGATTCCATTGATTAATAAACATCATAAAAGACGTCACACTCTTTCGACCTTGATGCTCTTTCTGCGTCATATACACATCCAAAAAATATTACCTAGTAGTTTTCTGTACATGCTTGCAAAAATGAGATTTGATAATGTGCTAATTAGTTTCTTAATTATTACAATCAGGAACTTGATTGTATCACACTAGTACATACATGTGAGAAAAGATACCAAGTAGATTTGTTTGGGGTGTGTTTTTAAGTGCAAACACATCCCACACGAAATATCTTTCACAACGCCCTACGACGATTTAGTTCACTCGTAATTAGATTTCACTTATTATTGAACATCATTAAAGACGTTGTCACCCAATTTTGACCTCAATGCTCTTCCTGCATCAAATATACACCAGAAAAATATAACTTTGGAATTTCCTGTACATGCATGCAAAAGTGAGGCTTGACAATGTACTAATTTTTTGATTACCATATTCCTTCCAATTAGATACTTGATTGTACCGCACTAGTGTACACATGTACGTAAAGTTCCAAAGGAATTTTTGTAGGGTGTATTTTTGAGTGCAAACACATCCTACCTGAAATAACTCTGGAGAAGTCCTTACTAAGATAATTTAATTAACTTAAAATAAGATTTGATTAATTAATGAACATCATAAAAGACGTCGTCACACTCCTTCGACCTCAATGCTCTGTCTAGTTGAAATTACACCTAAAAACTTTTACCTAGTGATTTCCTGTACATGCGTGCACAAATGAGGCTCGAAAAACTCCTAATTAGATGATTAATCATTCTAATCATGCCTTTTATTTTTCGTGACTAGATCCAAATTACACCCGTAAAAAATTAACTCGAAAATGCATCTTAAACGAAATGCCCTTAACGACGCTCTTACTAAGCTGATTTAATTTACTTGTAATTAGTTTTCGTTAATTAATCAACATCATGAATAACCGTCGTCAAACCCATTCTTCGACGGTGCCCTTCTTAGATCAAAAGTACACCCAAAAGAAATTACCTCCTAATTATCCGTACATATGTGCACAAATAAGACTCGACAAAGCCCTAACTAGATGATGAAACATTTAAGTAAGCAACTTTATCGTACCCCACTAGTGTACGTATGCACGAAAAATTACCAAGTCCTTTTTTTCAGGGTGTATTTCGGAGTACGAACACATCCCACACGAAATACCTTTAACGAAGCCCTTACTAAGATGATTTAATTAACTTGAAATTAGACTTTTTTAATTAATGAACATCGTAAAAGATGTCATCACACTTTTTGGACATCGATGCTCTGTCTAGATGAAATCACACATAAAAAATATTACCCAATAATTTTCTGTAAATGCTTGCACAAATGGGCCTCGAAAAGTGCTAATTAGATGAGTTATCATTTTAACTAGGCCTCTAGTTGCACTTTTCCTAGATCGAAATTGCACACCAAAAATTGACTCAAAAATGTTCTAATTAGATGATTAATCATTTGGACTTGGCACTTCGTTTTACTCCACTAGTGCACGCATGTACGGAAAATTACTTGGTGGTTCTTTTGGATGTAATTTTGATCTAGGAAGATCATCCAGGTCAGCTATATCGTTTTCTGCGGAATTTTTTTCTTCTTAACTGGAATTCTTGAGATTTATTTTGAACAACAATAGCCAATGTCTAAAAACTCTTTATAAATAACAATCATTATTGCTATTCACAATTTTAACAACAATTATTCAATTTTGCTATTTTACTCAAATACAGATTTTTTATTTCCCACTGAACCCGAGTAGCATCATTTAAAAAGTGATTTCTGATATTGATAATAAGAAACTTCAATTGTTGATAGAAAATTTCATAAACAAAATACCTATTTCGGGCTTGTTCTTACTAAAAACTTTACTTTTACAATACTCATTAACATGAAATATTACAAAAATTTGTTTATTGATGATTTATTTGTTCCAAAATGATGCAATATAGTTATATAATTCATTCTATCATAAAAGATGGAATGTAAAATGTTTTAGAGAAGAAAAAAATTTCTACACAAAAATGCCTAACATAGGCATTTATTTATAAATTTGTTAATAATGATCATCATTATTTGCGGATACATTTCATGACTTTAGCAATTAATATTGAATTGATTCATGGTCATATTTATTGTGAAAAGAAATTTTCCAGTAAGAAAAAGCCCGCAATACGTATTTTGTTTATAGAATATGTTATTAATAATTGAAATATTAAATTCTTGAAATCGAAAATCACTTGAAACGATGCGACTAAGGTTTAGTGAGAAATAACATTTCTGTCCTTGAGTAATCTAGCCAAACTGAATATTTGTTGTTAAAATTGTTAATAACAATAAATATTGTAAATAATTATTAAAAGTTTTGAGAAATCGACTACCTTTTTTCAAATAAATCTCGTCAATTGCAGTTGGAGAAATAATAATGTTTTCACACAGAAAACGGCATAGTTGACTAATCGTTTATACCAATTGTTTATACGAATTAATATTAACATTAAATTGACTACACAGCTCCAAAAAAAGAAAAGTTGTCAGCCTCCGGAACCAGAATAGGCTTATCCTACGTTTTTCAGTTCGCTGAATCTGAATCCGAAGTCGGTTTGACTCCATCGCGTCACATTTTGTCCCTAGCCCCAAAAAACATGGAAAATCGCGGATTTCAGGTGAAACATGATTCCCGTCTTTGAAAAGTGACCATATTCTATGTTTTCGAGATCGCTGAGTACGAATCCGGAGCTGTTGTGGTTTTATGACGTCACACTTTGCCTCCAACCTCAAAAAATGTTGCAAATTGGTAATTTCATGTGAAATACGCATTTTTTCAATGCAAAGTGGTCATATTCTATGTTTTCGAGGTCGCTGAGTACAAATCCTGAGTCGGTTCGGTACCTCGGTCTCAGCATTTAATCTTTGATACGTAACTTCAGGAAAACTTTGAATCCAACAAACCATACTCCACTCGTCCGATTTCTCGCTTAGCGAAAATTGAAAGCTAGTCGAAAATCAGTTGATGCCGTCGACAGCATTATGCAGATAACAACCGTGCGAACCAGCATTTC
>JAUMHM010013617.1:0-17358 GCA_032362435.1 Melikaiella ostensackeni
TCTGAAGATTTTAAGGTATTTCTAAAATTTTCAATGATTTCCACTTATTGTAATAGATTTTAACGATTTTCAAAGATTTCAAGGGATTTCGAAAAATTTCAAGGGATTTTCAGCGATTCCAAATGTTTCAAGTGATTTTGAAGTATTTCAAGGAATTTCAAAGATTTCTGGAGATTTTAACTTTTTTCCAGAGAATTTTAATGAATAAATTCAATTTGATTTATGTTTGAGTGAAACTAAATGACTTGTACGTATTTTAATAGATTTCAATGATTTCTAAAGGTTTCAAGAAATTTTAAGGGATTTCAACCGATTTTTATAGAAGTTAAGGAATAAATTAAATTTTATTTCAAGGAACTTCAACAATTTAAAGATTCCAAAGAATTTTCAAAACATTAAAAAAATTTCAGGGGATTCTTAGCGATTCCAAAACTTTCAAGAGATTTTAAGGTATTTCTAAAAATTTCAATGATTTCCACTTATTGTAATAGATTTTAACGATTTTCAAAGATTTCAAGGAATTTCAAGGGATTTTCAGCGATTCCAAAAGTTTCAAGAGATTTTAAGGTATTTCAAGGAACTTCAAATATTTCTGAAGATTTTGACGTTTTTCCAAAGAATTTTAATGAAAAGTTTCATTTGATTTATATTTGCGTGAAACTAAATGATTTATACGTATTTTAATAGATTTCAATGATTTCTAAAAGATTCAAAAAATTTTGAGGGATTTCAACCGATTTCTATAGAAGTTAAGGAATAAATTAAATTTTATTTCAAGGAACTTCAACAATTTAAAGATTCCAAAGAATTTTCAGAACATAAAAAAAATTTTAAGGGATACTTAGCGATTCCAAAACTTTCAAGAGATTTCAAGGTATTTCTAAAAATGTCAATGATTTCCACTCATTGTAATAGATTTTAACAATTTTCAAAGATTTCAAGGAATTTCAAGGGATTTTCAGCGATTCCTAAAGTTTCAAGAGATTTTAAGGTATTTCAAGGAATTTCAAAGATTTCTGAAGATTTTGACCTTTTTTCAGAGAATTTTAATAAATAAGTTTAATTTGATTTATATTTGAGTGAAACTAAATGATTCATACGTCTTTTAATAGATTTCAATGATTTCTAAAAGTTTCAAGAAATTTTGAGGGATTTCAACCGATTTCTATAGAAGTTGAGGAATAAATTAAATTTTATTTCAAGGACCTTCAACAACTTGAAGATTTCAAAGAATTTTCAAAACATTAAAAAAATTTCAAGGGATTCTTAGGGATTCCAAAACTTTCAAGAGATTTTGAGGTATTTTCAAAAATTTCAATAATTTGCACTTATTGTAATAGATTTTAACGATTTTCAAAGATTTCAAGGGATTTCAAGAAATTTCAAGGGATTTTGTTACAACTTAAGGAATAAATTAAATTTTATTCCAAGGGATTTCAACCATTCCAAGAGATATGAAGGAATTAGGAAAACTTCAAAGGATTTGAAAGATTTTGAGTTATTTTGAAAGATTTCAAAGAATTTCAAGATATTTGAAAAATTTCGGAAGATATATAAGAATTTTGTGGGATTTTAAGAGATTTCAAAGGATTTAAAAGTTTTTTTTAGAGAACTTTAATAAATTAGTTAAATTTAATTTATGTGAAGGATGTCAAATGATTTCTACTAATTTTAATGGATTTGAACGAACTTCTAGAGAACTTCAGGGAATAAATTAGATTTTATTTCAAAGTATTTCTACGGATTTCAAAAATTTCAAGAGATGTCAAAGAATTTTGTAGGACTTTCAAAGGTTTCAAGGAATTTAAAAGGATTTTGAAAGATTTAAGGGGTTTTATAGGACCACCAAGTGTTTGAAGATTTTAGGGGATTTTACACGTTTCAAGGGTTTTTAGAGAGCTTCAAGGAATCAATCAATCAATTTGTTTTATTTTCAAGAGATTTTAAATAATTTCTACAGGTTTCTAACAATTTCTAAGATTTCAATCGGAGGCACAAGGGGTTAAAAGATTTTGAGAAACTTCTATGGATTTCAACAAATTACAAAGATTTTAAAGGAATTAAAAATATTTCCAAAAATGTAAAGGGATTCCAAGATACTCCAAAGGATTTTTATGGATTTCAATGACATTTCAAGCGATTTCAAAGATATCAATGTAATTCACAGATTTTTTCTATGTAAAATTCATTTGTGCAGAATTTTATTTTTGTTTACTTCCACATGAGATTATGAGTGGTCCTAAATAAATAGTCGCTTTATAGTTTCTCTTCTTCTTACATGCATTTCTTTAATATTTTTTATTATTTATTTTGATGCTGATTACTCTATAACAGTTTTTTATGTAATGATTTTTCATAATGAATTTCTTATAATCCATGGAATCTTTAGCAATCTCATGCAATCTTGCAATGTTGTAATCCAGTATACAACGGAATTCCAAGTAATTAACCCCTCAGTCTTTACGGGAATATACCAAAAAATTTGAAAAAAATCGAGTTTCTTCAAAAAGGGTCCACACGAATGTTTTTATTTTAGGCTTGAAATACTTAGAAGGCATTCCCAAAACATAATCAAAAAGAAACCAAGATGTACAAGCCCTTTTAATTGAAAATTGATTCAGGCTAGGCATGTTCTCATCCATTTTCTCATAGTATGGCTGAACAACTTTTACTTTTTTATTAAACGGACAAAAGTAACAAATGGAAATGTAAGTTTATATCCCGACTGTAATCTGAGTGAGTGTTAGATTGCGGCAGTAACGAAAAATGTATCACATTGCAGAAGATTACTTTCGTAGCATGAAAAATAAATAAAAAGTTTTAAACGTTCGCTGTGAAAGGATTAAGCGAAGTAAAGTATGCTCTCCGTTCAAGCGAGATTTGAAAGTTTCTAGTGCTTCATAAGCTTCCTTTCTCTGTCTCTTGGCGTTGCGTTGAGCGCACGTTTTGCAAAATCGCATGTAAATCTCTCACAAGAAAGCGGAAACGAGCTACCTGGGAGAGAATACGTCATCGGCTAGACTGGCTAGAATCATGTGGAAACACAGAAAATTCTGGGGTTTTACTTTCATCTTGATGTTGGATCAAAGTGGTTTGCAGTAGACTGATAGTTGATGAAAATGATCTAGATTTGGTATCAAAATTATAACTGGGAAGAGAACATTGACATTTTGAAGTGGTTTTTCATCTTCATGATCATGAATCATAGATCATGTCTCATTACACCGTAGTCATCAATGCGCACCGTCATCCTTGGAGAAAATTATCGTTAACCATAGGTTAGCATCATTATCAACACATGACATCATCTTTAGATAATATCGCCATGAATCGTAGATCATCAACTCATGACACTATCTACACATCTTCAGATAGAATTATCATCAATAAGTCAGCAGCCTCATCATCAACACATAAATCTATCTTCACATAATATCTTCATCAATTACATTTGGTCATCGTATCATCATGAGCTTATAACACCATCTACATAACATCATCTTCCGCCAATATCATTATCAATCATAAATCACCAGCATCATGTCCTTCCATCATCAACAGATAACACCATCTTCAGATAATATTATCAATCATCGATCATGTAGTTATAACACCATCCACACATCTTCAGATAGTATTGTCATCAATAATAAGTCAGGAGCATCATCATCAATCATAGACCATCATTATCATCATTATCATATAATCATCATTGGGATCAGCTTTTCTGCCTGTTGCATAAGTTCCACTAATGTTTTAAGCTGGGGCTGAACCACCTAAAATTAGAAGGTCCTTGCATATTTGATTTTCTGACTGATTATTGTATTCTACAATCCCATGGACATTTTAAGACCAAAAACAGAAAATCCATCTGGCCCTTTTTGAAGAACTTTCACCCTATAGTATCTTATGTTTACAGATAAATTTCTTCTTTTCGTCAATTCTCAAAAAAAAAAGAAACAACGCCACTGTCGGTTGCTAGGATCGTGAAGTTGGGCAAGTAGATTTTTGGATTCACTATGTAAATTGCACAATAGGGCAGAATCTTAAAAACACGGCCAAAAGTCTTATTTATTGAGCTTACCATATGAACTTTAAATTCGTGAAAATAAATTTTAATATAAACAGACAATCATGTGGTACAATATTTTTTATTAGCATTCACTTTTAACACGTTTTGTAGCTGGAGGAAGACGACCTTATGATAGTTATGTTTTCGAAGATTTTCCATCTCCAGTTTGAACGCCTTTACACTTAATATTAACATAAAAAAATGATTAAATCTTGCAGGATTAGTAAGAGCCGAAAAATCTTTGTAAGATAAATTCAACTTTCTAAACATCCATGCCGAATTAGTGGAACAAGCTTAATTTAAGAATGTGCCTGCAAGTGATACAGTTAGAATATATGAATTGAAAAAAATGATCAAAAGAGGTCAATGTAATCTTTTAAAACCTGAAAAAGTGTTTTGCGGTTTTTTACGGTATTGAAAGTTATTCTGAAAATTCTATCCAATTGTCCTTCAAAAGGATTTAAAAAATAATTCGCTACATTATATTTTCAAAAAGTGACAAAACAGAATCCAATGAAATGACCTAATCTTAGCAGTAGCCTTTAATACAATAATAGTCATTTTGCATGTAAAAATTACATTTTTTATATTAAAACTGTAGATTTTATATGATGCTAATGTGAATTTACACTCAATCAGGTCAAATCACTGAATTCACAATATTAAAACTAATTCTTATTTAAATTTTCATATTATTTAATCTTCAAAAATTTTAACATGTATTTTAATAGATTCTAAACATTTGATTAATTTGATGAATAATTTCTTTTTGTATATCCTTACTATGGTTAGATAGAGAATTTTATTTATTAATTATACATGGTATTGGAACAGTACTGATGAGGAAGATTTAGAGAGTATTAGCGAAGTTTTTGAAAAAAGCGACTAATGCGCATTAAGAATGTGACTAATATTTTTTCTTAATTCAAAGGAATTCGATGAAATGTATTAGAATTCTGGGTCTATTTTAACGAATTCAGTATAAATTCATAAGAGATCAGAGTGAATTCAAAAAGATTCAAGTCAAATTCAAAAGAATTCTAATGAGTTGGAAAAAATCGAAGAAATTCCATTGATTTCAGTAAAATAAGAGTGAATTTAGAAGAATTTGAAAACATTCAAGATACTTTGATGCAATTCATAAAAATTTGAGTGAAATCAACCAAATTTAAAAAAATGTACCCGCAGCGCAGTTCGCTTCTCTCGCACTGCGTGCTCGGTTTAATATACATACAGTGTAAGAGGTACAAAGCAGATCACATTAAAAAAAATTTCGGAACTCCTTCTTTTAAAATAATTGTTAAATTTGTTATTGATTTCAAATGATCAAGGAAATTAATTTACTTAAGACTCTATCGGTCTTGAGGAACACATTCTCAGCATGATACTCGCGCTCGATTTTCGGCATGCACTTAACAAAAATTTGGTAATCGCAACAAAACCATTTTGTTGAACTGTTTTTGTTGTCACAACAAAATTTTATTCATTAACCCAAATCTGTTTTGTTGGCCCAACGAAATATTTTGTTAAATCTTGTGTTGTTGATGGAATTTTTAATGCTTAATAACACTTTTCACGATTAAAACAACAACTATGCGTTTTATTGAGAAATGGTTCTTAGTAAATTTGTATATCTTTTTGAAGTGAAAAATTTAGCTTCTGATAATTTTTTTCGCATCTTGCATAGTTTTGCTTGAAAATGGAATTTTTAATAAAATTTCGCACGCTGAAAACAAAAACTGTCCATCTTATCAAAAAATGGTTGTGAGAAAATTTATAGATCTTCTTGACAGGAATAATTTTCTTCTCAACATTTTTTTATCTTACATAATTTGTCTGGAAAATTGGATTTTTAATTTCTTAAAAAACATTTTTGATGGATAAAACCAGAACCGCTAGTCAAATACGGCTGGTTAGCGAACTCGTTCTTTCTTTTCAAGCCTTAAAAAAGTATGCCAAAGCTCAATCGACTTAGATCATTCTTTAGAAAGTTATCGCTCCTACACGATACTCCAAACTACAGACAGACAGACTGTAAGAATGTAAAAAAATGAAAAGAAACTCATAAAAATCGTTTCTTCTGACTCAGGGGGTCTCAAAACGTGGAGATTTGATGAAAACCAACGTAGTTACATTTTACATAAAACTAATACCTTCTCACTTAACATGAAAATGTAAAATTTAAATTTGAAGGAAAAACTTTTAAAAACATAAACTCTAACGAAGCTACCTTCTGTAACAGAAAATTGTACAAAAAGTCAATGAATCGAGTACGTTCTCGAAAATCAGTGTGAAAGGCTCATAAGGGACAGAAATGTAACAAAAGAAAAATAGGAAAAAAAAGAAAGAGATCTTTGCTTCATTATTTCTCTGTCTCCTTTATATTTCTAGAAACAAAAATAATTCAAGGCCATTTGGACTTCCTCATCAGGGAAATTTTATACGAAACTACGGTAATATATTTTCGTTTCATTTTTTTCATTTCTTAAATTAATTAGAATCCTAGATCAAGACTTTCAATAAATTTTCTATAAAAACTAGCTTTATCTTTTTCATATGAGTTGGTCCTTCGAAATTTATTTGGAATTTTTTTTATTTTCTACCGTTTTTGGTATGTATGAATTTCAAAAAACTATTCTGTTGTTTATATCATAAATTTTTTCGAAAAAAAATTTCACCCGATCCTCTCTTTCACTTTTTCTCCGCAATTTCATGATGAAAAAAAGACCAAAATATAAAAAGTGTTTCTGATGAACTTATCTTGTTGTTTTTTGTTACTTAATCCATTGTACAGGAAGAAATTATCCTTTTATTTATTTATTTTTTGACGTTGAACCCTTGGAGCTCCGAAAGCCTCGCCAGTTCTTTTTGCGTTTTCGGATCGAATGGTAATTGATTCGAGGTCAATTAAATTACGAAACGTCTAACGCAGGGTCAGGTTAGTAGACCTTTTTCTATGATACTTTGCGTTTAGACAACTATTCTGTATTATTTAAACAAATTCAATAAGCAATCGCATTATTTGGCTATGCATATTTTGGTTCATTTTTCAGTGGGTAGATGGACCTCGTTTTTTCAGCAGAATCAACTATTATTAATATTACACCAAGGATGTTTTGCTGTAATACTTTGCAATCACAGTTAATGCCAGAAATATTTTTTATCTGAAGTTGGATAAAAGTGTTGCAAACAATTGACAACTACAATTAGCCGACGTCAGATAATTTTTATCTGGAGGCGAATTCATAACCACATTTATAACTTTTACTGTAATTGTCAATTGTTTACAACGTTTTTATGCAACTTCGGATAAAAAATATCTCTGGGATTTCCTGTGGTTAGACTACGATTGAGATTTATTCAAACAAATTTAATAAACAAATTCATAATTTGGCTATTTTCCGGGATGTATATTTCGCCTTACTTCGTTTTACATTGTATCTTTAATGCTTGGTGTTGATTCTGCTGGAAAATGAAATCTATTTCTTGAAAATATGAAAATTATGCATCATTACTTTATTAAATTTCGCTTCAAGAATAGGAAATTTTGGTTAAGTACATATGTAGGTATCCAAAAAAGCAACATTAGCAACAAAATTTTAGTTTATTCTGCTCAAAGATCGAACCTTGTATACTAAAGTACGTCCAAATTATGCAGTTATTTATTAAATTCGTTCAAACAATTCACAATTTTCATCTATTTTTCTATCTATTTTCCATTTTTCTAATTATCTAATTGTTATCTATCTATATACTTATCCATCTATGTAAGTGCAAAGTATCACAGCCAAAGGCATGGGCAATATATTAGTGGTTGATTGTGTTAAAGAAAACTAAACTTATCTAATGAAAATAGATGAATAACACATTTGTTTATTTAATTTCTTATAAACAATTGGGATGTAACAGTTAACTTATTTAAATTTGAAGTTAACATTGTTCATCTTCCATTTTCTTTAAAAAATATGGGTCCAATATATTTAAGTATCGCGAATAAAGAAGTTATAACTTCTATTTACTAATTTTCTTTACAACAGTTTCAAGAAGAAATATTTAACTAATGCTGCCGGATGTCATTTTCAATGAGTTTTCGCTTCGAATGGGGCCATTCGAATGAAAATTGTCTGCTGCAAATTGATAATATATCCATGCGAACATGCTTTCCCACACTGTGCGGCGTGTATATGAAATGAGACGTAATCTTACATTCATATCGTGTCAGACGGTGCAACTTTGATCCAACAAGATTCAAATAATAATAATGATTATACATAATTAATCATTAATTAATCAAATAATAATAATAAAATTTCAGAAAATACTGCCCTATAACTTTCGTGAAAACGATTTTTTGATCAAATTTTTGCCTTTCTGGCTACAGGGCCAAAAGCAAAAAAAATTAATTTTTGATGTAAAAAAATGGATTTTAATTATGATTATTGAAGCAAACAATGATATTGAATGACTTCAAATGATAAAGTGAGGTTTATTTAATTGTCCATAATATGCTTTCATAAGAATTTATAAGAATTAATTAATTTTAAGATATTTATTCACTTTTAATTGAAGCTGTACAGCCATCTTGGCGCCGCCATGGTTGCAGTCATTTTTCTCACGGTTCCCCCTCCTCCAAATTCAAAAATCGTTCAAATTGTTTCTCTGTACAATAAAAAATATCGATTAAAACCAAAAATAGCGACTAGAAGGCGAGTGGTCGGTAGGTGAACGGAAACTGGGGTAATCCGCTCGCCTAGAATCATGTGGAAACGTCAACACGTACGTCAGAGGGAAATGCACCAGTTTCTTTTCCTTCTCTTTTTTTTACTTGTCTCTCTTTATTTTTTTTTGTGTGTTTTCTCAAAAAACTGCAGAGGCAGCTGCGCTAGTGACACTACTCGCTGTATATGTATATGTATAGTACATATAACTGCACGTATATCCACCGCAACGGAGATGCATATATGCATGCATGGTGTCTCGTGATGCGTTATACGTTCAATGTAGAAGGAGGTTATTTCTCACAAAAAAAGAGGGTTAAAAGTATGGAGCCCAGCTTTTATATACGGCTTTTCCGGGTTCAAAAGAAAGACATTAGTTAAAAATATATACTACGTTTATGTGGATATATACTTTTGTCTACGCGAAATAACGCTCGGGGTGGAACGACAATAATGCTTTTGCGGGATCACTGAGGAAGAGGAATGAGGATATGCATAATTTTTTTCATTTTTTTAACGATGTGAGCCACATGCTTCTTTTTTTCTATAAAAAAAATCTTGCATATTTCTTGAGACCCAATATTTTCATATTATACAGGTAGAGAGTATTTTATCTTCGACTTCGGACAATAGGTAATTTTTCGACAATTGAAGGATGCCGGGTCATAGGGGTGTGAGTGCCAAAATAATAATTTTTCAGGAGAGAATTTCATCTTAGAACAGTAAAGAAAAATGTTCAAAATGATATCAAAAATGATACCAAAATCAAGAGCATTTTGATCGGCCAGAATGAATGATCGATTTCTGGGCTCATGATGATCTGATTCGGGCTAATGTATCAAGTCAAGCCAAGATGGCCGACGTTCTTGGAGAACTTTAGCTCATATGCGAGCTTTTAATGATTTCTGATTGTGCAGCGTACTTGAAAATTAAAAAAATAACAAAACTTGATAACAGAAAATATCTTCTGTTAAGTATAGTTGTCACTTGCGTACAGGGCCTAAAATGTTTCAAATTTCAGACTACAAACATATTGTATGTACTCCCCCCCACACACACACTTACAAGAAGAATGAAAAAAACATTCTTTCAACTGTATCAATAACAGGCTTCACAGGCCAAAAAATACTCTAAAAACAGGGGAAATAGTTGAATTTCCAACCTGAAAATATGAGTTGTCAACAAAAAAGATCATTTTCAATCAAATGGTTGAATTCTATACCAGAATCGTTGAATTTTCAACAGAAGAATTCTATTTTTAACCAAAAAAGATTTTTTAGTCGAGAAGAAAAAAATGTCAACAAAATAGTTAAATTATAAATAAAAAAACTAGTTCTCTATAACACAGTTGAATTTTCAGTCTAAAAACATGAATTTTCAACAAAAAAAGATAATTTTCAACCAAACAGTTGAATTCTCTACCAAAATAGTTGAATTTTCAATGAATGAGTTGAATTTTCATTTAAAAAAGATTTTTCAGTCAAAAAGAAAAAAAAGTTCAACCAGATTGTTAAATTTTCAACCCAAAAAGACTAATTCTCTACAACACAGTTGAATTTTCAACCTAAAAATATTAATTTTTAATAAAAAAGATAATTTCCAACCAAATAGTTTAATTCTCTACCATAATAGTCGAATTTTCAACGAAAAAGTCAAGTTTTCAACCAAAAAAAATGTTTCGAGCACAAAGAAAATAAATTTCAACCGAATTGTCAAATTTTAAACCCAAAAAGACTAATTCTCTATTACACAGTTGAATTTTCAACCCGAAAATATGAAAAAAAAGATCATTTTCAACTAAATTATTAAATTCTCTACCAGGTTCGTTGAATTTTCAACGAAAGAGCTGAATTTTCTACCAAAAAAGATTTTTCAGTCAAGAAGAAAAAAAAATTCAAACAAATTATTAAATTTTACACTCAAAAACACTAATTCGATACAAGACAGTTGAAGTTTCAACCTGAAAATATGAATTTTCAACAAAAAAGATGATTTCCAACCAATAAGTCAAATTCTCTACCAAAAAAGTTGAATTTCCAACCAAAAAAGATGCTTCAGACACGAAGGAAAAAAATGTCAACCAAACTGTTCAATATTGAAGCTAATGAGACGAATTTTCTACAAAACAGTTAAATTTTCAACAACAGAATTCAAATCCTAACCAAAAAAGATGACTTTATAACAAAATCGTTGAATTGTTAACTAAAAAATATGAATTTCCAACAAAAAATGGAATAATTGAATTTTTAGATAAAAAAATGTATTTTCAACGAAAAAAACGAAGTTATTAACAAAATAGTTAAATCGACCAAAGAGATGATTTTTCAACCAAAAAAATAAACTTTTTACAAAGTAGTTCAATTTTCAATGAAGTATTCGAATTTTAAAATGAAACAAGATGAATTCTCAACAAAAAATGTAATACTCTACATTTCAACCAAAAAAGTTTTTAATTTTACATAAAAAGCAGTTGAATTCAACCACAAAAGACAAGTTTTCAAGAAAATAGTTGAATCCTCAACCAATACAGAATCATTTTTAATCAAATAGTGGCATTTTCAACTAAAGAGATACAATTTCTACCACAAGAGATAAATTTTCAACCAAGACGTGCGTTTTAGTCAAAGAGAAATTTTTTTTACCAATTGTTGAATTTTCATGCAAAGAAGACAAATTTTCGATGAAACAGTTGAGTTTGCAACCCGAAAATATGAATATTCATCGAAAATGCTAATATTCGACAAAAAAATTAATTCTCAACCAAATTATAGAATTTTTCACCAAAATAGTTAAAGTTTCAACCCAAAAAGACAAATTTTCAACGAAACAATTAAATTTTCAGATAAAAAAGTTTATTTTTGACCAAAAAAACTCAAGTATTAACAAAATAATAAAATTTTTAATCAAAGGATGAATCTTTAACCTAAAAAAATTAATTTTTAGCAAAGTAACTCTACTTTCAATCAACTAGTTGAATTTCAAAATCAAGCAAGATGAATTATCAACAAAAAATGTAATAGTTGACAATTCAAACAAAAAATTTTTTAATTTTAGATCAAAAACATTTGATTTTAACCATTAAAGACGAATTTTCACAAAAATTGTTTAATCCGTAACTAAAACAGGATTATTTTTCATCAAACAATTGAATTTTTAAACAAACAGATACAATTTCTACCAAAAGAAATGAATGTCCGAAAAAAGACGAATTTTTAACGAGAGTTTCATTTACAATCAAGAAAGGTTATTTAGTCAAAAAGAAAAAAAAATCTACCAAATTGTTGAATTTCCAAGCGAAAAAGGCGAATTTTCTAAAAAACAATTGAATTTTCAACCCGCAAATATGAATATTCAACGAAAAAGTTAATATTCAACAAAAAATTCAATCTTCAAACTAATTCTTGTATTTTTTACCAAAATAGTTGAATTTTGAACACAAATCGACAAATTTTCAACAGAAAAGTTTAATTTTCAGTGAGAAAACAAAAATAAAAAAACAAAAACTTTCAACAAAATAATTCAATTTTCAATCAAATGATGAAATTTTTAACTGAAAAAGACGAACTCGCAACCAAAAATATAATAGTTAACATTTTATTCAAGAAGAATGAACTTTTAGACAAAAAATTGTTGGATTTTTTTATAGGGTTCTATTAATATTCACTTCGCATTCAATTGGAAAAACGAGGAAAAGTGGAAAAAAGGGGAATAGGGGAAAGACTGTAAAGCCTGCGATAGATAAATAGGAATTTTGATAATAATTTATAGACTGAAGAATAAAAGTTTGAATAAACATTGAAGTTTATGTTTAATACTTTTAAAATTTTAGTTCAGAAAACTGGAAATTTTACTTAGAAAATAAATTTAGTTTTCCACTGCACACTTTTTCATTTCGGACTACACTCCTTGAGATTCGGACTACACAACATTTTAGGCCCTGCTTGCGTGCGGTTAAACAACATATCTAAGTTATGACATCCGCGCCAAAAACTGGCGGCCAATTTTTTTAGTCCGATACATAACCCTAAAAGTAGTTCAAAATGATCTGAATGAACAGATCATTATGATCTTGATAGTCAAATAAACGCTGCAGCAAAATGCTCAAAAAGAAAAATGATCCTTTTCTTTCACTGTGAGCTGTATTGAATTGTGGAAGAAACACTTTGAAAAGAACAACTATTTGCTAGAAAACCCTTCTAAAAGGAATGGTGCTTCCCAAAATACGCCGATTATGACCCAAAAAGAGTTGGATAACTTATATTTATTTTTGAATTAAAAAAAAAAAAATAAAGTACTTTTGACCTACTACTTAGCCCTATAAAGCCGTGAAAGGAGCATCCTGTAAGAAGCAACCACCTCCGAGAAAATTCCTCATCAATGGTACGGCGCGTTCCTAAAATCGAAAATATTGACACACAAAGAGTTGCGGAACTTTTTAAACTTTTAATTGAAAAAATATATAAGAACGTATTTTCAAGCTATTATTTAGCTATATTGAATCGAGAAAAAACAAGAAAAAGAGGGATTCACTTTTTTTAAAACTTACCAAACGTGGGTTTTGACCCAGTTCTTAATTGAACTCGAACACGATCTTCTACAGAGACTTGAGTTAGGTCAAAATAATTAGCTTGGGCCAATAAAATGCATTTCCGACATATGGCACTTAAACCCTTATGCCCCGGAACTCTTTAATTGATTCTTTTACTCTACGAGTGTAATTTCAAGCAGGTTACACTATAACGTATTTTTATACTGCAGTAGGTTTCAGTGTGTTATAGAGCTTACGACGATATGGATTTATAAAATTAAAAACAAATACAGATTGTACAATAATTCATTCCTAAAAATAACAAAAAATATTCCGGTACCGGGAATCGAACCCGAGCCTCCTGGGTGAGAGCCAGGTATCCTAGCCACTAGACCATACCGGACTATACGGCCCTATCGGATTAAATCGCATCTCCACGTGGAGGGAGAGGTAGGAAGTCTTATTATTAGATAAGAGTGAGATTTTACTGGCAATGTGGATTTAAACATAGCTGAGAGATTTCTCTATTTATGTATCCTATAAATAGTTTTGTTAAATCAAATTTGTGAACAATATTCAAATAAAATAGATATCTTCTGGTAAATTAAGTTAAACATTAATACATGAATTAAAAAAAATCTTAAATATTCATAGGCAACCCTGCAGATTCAGACACTTTTAAAAGTTCTTAAAAAACGCCCAAAAAGTCCACAAATCAAAAATAGATTTTGAGACTACCCGCTTTTTCGGCTCATTAGAAACAAATGAACAATAAATGTACAGACAAAAAGAAAAGAGAGGGAGAAAAAAGAGGGAGTCGATCAAAACAAACATCACACTCTTTCTTTTTCACTTCATTTTTATACTACTGGGGACCAACATGTTTCGAAGACAATTCAGAGTTCCTCATCAAGGCCACTTTATAGGAAAACAAGAGGTACACATTAGCTGTGAATTCGATCTCGGGTATTTCCAATTTGTTTGTATTTATAATTGTATGGTGCTCATTTTTAATGAGCACTTTGCTTCCTCATAGAGGAAGTAAAAATACAAAAATATAAGTAGGTCAATCAATCGTCCCGAATCACAGAGTCCTTTCTGTTTATGCATCAACTTTGAACTATGTTGATGGATGAAGTTATACTGTAAAAAAACAGATTTTTCATAAATACTATAAATGACCAAAATGACCATAACTTTCTTACTCTTCAGTAGAATGCATTAATATTATAGGTCAATAGATTTGTCTCGAATAAAAGTGTCTTTTCTATTCTTGCATCAACTTTGAATTATGCTAATGAAAAAAGTTTGACTATGAAACTGATTTTTGGAATATCATAAATGATCATAGATTCCCTAATCTTTAATGAAATATAATAATATTATAGGTCAATGGTTTCGTCTCAAGACAAGAAATCTTTTATATTCTCGCATCAGCTTCGAATTATGTAAATGAAAAAAGTTTTACTATAAAAAACCCATTTTTAAAATATCATAAAGTGCTATAAAAATTTTAATGATTATTTTTAGGAATCCTTCGGTCAGTTTTCCGATATTAGTTGTGAAAATGAACCCTGCGAATTTCATTTATTTATCTATAATTGTCTTCAAGTTATCGTGTTCACAAGAAAGTGTAACATCCACACACACATACACACACATCCGGACAATTTCTTGGAACATTGTACTAGACATTTTTCAATTGAGGAACGTTTAATTGAACGAATTAAAAATTTTTCGAAATTAGTACCATTACAAAGCTTCTTCTATGAGGAAGCAAAAAGAGTTTGCGATACCAAAAACGCGATCTTTGTAGCATTGTAGGATTGATCGAGCATACTCCAAATCCAATTTTTTGAAATTTTCTGCTTACCAGTTTTTTTCATTCGAGTTTGAATTTGTGATTCTGTGAACAACCGAGAAGCCGGCACAAGAAATGGGGAACAAAGTTTCGGTTAATGAGTGTACATTGTGTTGGTGGAAGTGACGTAGTATGATCCAAGATCATGTCACTTAGTTTCCTGACAAGTTTTTCAATATTGCCTTTATATTGCTTCAATAAAGCTATAAGCGCATCTGTGTAAATTTAGAGACCTAGCAAGAAACCATGCAGAAATTACCCCGATTGGCCCTACTAAAAGAAGGTTTCTGGACGGACCCCATTCGGGCTACCCCTGGTTGGATTACATGGTCGGAAACCAGTCGGGAGCCCACAGTGGGGCAAAATGACGAAAAAATGTTCAAAATACGATTCCCGCAACAATTTTTAACCGATTAAAATTTTTTTCCGAAATTTAAGATAACTAAATTCTTGAAAGATCCATAGAGGCCGATTTGAAAAAAAACTTTTTGTTCACTTTATTTATACACAAAGTTGGCAAAAATCGTAAAATTTAGAGAGTGTTACTATAATAACACGCAATTAATTCAAAATGATTGATATTAGTGTTCAGTCAATAAATAAATATTCGTGAAACATAACCTAATAGTTTATTATGAATTAATAAAATGTTATTACCAATTGTATTGTTATAAACAATGGTAGGTGATTTTTGAATGGTTTTGGATATTCATTAAGTGATTTTCGTTTTTAATTTAATTTAAAGTAACATCAAAACATATGAAGACAAAACAAAATATATTTCTTATTGTTATAAACAAATTTTATAAACAAATGCGCAGTTCCAGCAATTTTTGAGTGTTTGACGTAATTTTTTTTTAAAAAAACGTGCTTTGTTTGACGTGGCAGTGATGTTTCAATAAACTATATATGTTATCATTTCGTGACAATTTTGTAATTGTTATAAACAAATTTTATAAACAAATGCACAGTTTGAGCGATTTTTAAGAGTTTCAGTTACTTTCTTTTTAAGTACTTTGTTAGTCTTACTAGTGATACTTTTGTAAACTATATTGCTATTTCATGACAAATGTGATTGTCATAAACAATTTTTTCAAAGAAATGCACAGTTATTCACACTCATTCTTTTTTGCTCGAAGTAGACAGCTAACTTCAGACTAGTATCGGCTATTCCGTGTGTATTACATTAATTTGTTTTTTATTGAAATAGATATCTAACTTCAGACTGAAACTGTTATTCCTTGGTCATCACCTACTTTTGTTTTTTCTTTAAGTAGCCGATTTCAGCAACTCGTCTTCACAGGCTTTTAACCGCGGTGTTTTACGAAATTTTATTCTTATTTTTGTCTGTGTTTTATTGAATTCTCTCATTGTTGTGTCTTCTGTTTCAATTAGTTTTTAGGTTTTGTTTTAATTCTGTATGGTATTTTTTCATTAGTAACTATTGTTTTGGTTAACTCCTAAAATGGGTGACGTTGAAGTCAAAAACAAAGTCCTGTCGGATATATTGATAAGTAGTATAAAGTGAGACGAGGGGATCAGTGTTGGACCTTTAACAAATTTTATCAAAGAGGAATTTAAATTAAAGGAATATGAGGTTGAATTGGTTGAAGAAAAGCTTCTTCGACACTTCATTTCAGCTCTTAAGAAAAAAGAAGCGCCTCTTTTTATAAAGAAGAAGTGTATGAAAGCAAACATCAAAATTAGTTGCTTTTCCCCTATGTGGTAAATTTTGAGCACCAAAAATGTGGAAGACGTTCGAAGAGTGATTTTCAAGATTGTTAGATTTCGACTAAGAGGAGGAAGATTGCGTCCATTCGAGTTACGTACTCAGAAACAGAAATTCAAGTCGCATTTCTCACAAACTTGAAATATTTAGGGAAGTCTTCATTTGAAAAAAAAATCTGTGAAATTCT
This sequence comes from Melikaiella ostensackeni, assembly GCA_032362435.1. NCBI lineage: Eukaryota > Metazoa > Arthropoda > Insecta > Hymenoptera > Cynipidae > Melikaiella > Melikaiella ostensackeni. The sequence goes on from JAUMHM010013617.1 coordinate 17,096, forward strand.
GGGCGCTGATTCGGACGAGCTAAATTAGTATCTACTGGAAGGTGGAGAACTTATTCCATTTACTGCTAATGAATGTTCAGCTCTCATAGAAGATGCTCAACTTCCCAAGCATCAATTTGAGTGTATTCGTCTGCAAATGAAGACGAAGAATGAGGACATATTGAAACCGTACAAAAAACTCTCTACAGCAAGACAAGAATTCTGTCCTCCAGAATCAGCCATACATGTTACGGAAAAACGAGTCAAGATTGATTTACAAGCTT
>JAUMHM010013626.1:0-13471 GCA_032362435.1 Melikaiella ostensackeni
AAAAGTGCTTTCGACATATTGGGCTATAACCATCTTAAGTCTGAGATATAATTTAAAAAATAATCATAATAATAATAATAATAATAATAATAATAATCTACTGAGCACTTGCCGTGTTTCGCGACCGTGTTTAGTAGCGAAGTACCGGGTCATCAGTACCTGTGGGTGGAAGGTGGGCCATAATAATAATAATGATAATAATAATAATAATAATTTCTCATGGAGAATAATCTCTTTATATTGCGGAAGAAATCCTGTGCATATTATTCCAGGAAAAAATGTTGAGGGGCCATTTCAGACCATTAATTGTAATGAAATGACAAAATTTTGTATGCTAAGCCCGATGATATCTTCAAACAAATTTTGTTTGTATCATAAAATTTTGGGCTCATTGCTCAGTAAACTTTTTAGGGCTGGAAGAATTTTTTAGCCTTAAATTTGGGCTTAAAAAAAATTGAAAACTAGGAAAATTCATTTTCAGACCTAAAATGGCCTAACGGAACCTCTAAACAATTTTTTAAAAAGAAAAGAAAACTTATGGCAGTATTTTTTCACTAAAAGGAAGAAATTCAGGTCGTAGCGTTTGAAAAATTTGAAAATAAATTTTTTTGTGCATCCCATTCGGCACAAATAACGTTGCGTCAACAAAACTCCTTTTACTTGATTTTCTGCTTTATGTCGTAGTATATATCTATGTCATACATAGAACAAACTAAATCACATATCAATAACAAAGTACACTGAAAGTCCCTTTCAAGTCCGAATTTGGTTCTCGTGCAAAATGGCCTTGGACATATAGCAGACCGACTCCAATGTCAACAATCAGGCCCGTATGAACCATTTCTATGTGAAGGTTTCTTTAGCACGGCAGATTTTCAATATTATACAAGTATATTAATCTATGCTCATAATTTGTACAAAGATTCCAATGAAGTGGATTTTTATTGAAGCAACGTTATTCTTACCGGTGATTTAATTATTTACATTGTGTTTCTCAAACCACAAGTCTTTCGAGGTTTGAATTCCATACAAATATAGCATAACTTTCAATTTGCAAGAAATCTTAAAGCTCTAGGTTACAAAAGCAAATATACAGGGCTGCCGCAACCTATGTTGTATGCATTTTAAAAAGAAATAGCTCCTACCTAGAGGCCGCATGACTTGACATACGGCCATTACAATTAATAAGAATTTCAAAAATCTCAATGAAATAAATCGATTTTGAACTATATAAAAATCTTCGTGAGTATGAAATTAACAATTTTAGCGGATATTTTGAACGGCTTGATTAATTATTTTCGAGTTTTAACCTAAAATAGCAACTTCGGATGACAGGACGAAAAACTTGGGGGACAGACGCTCAAGTTATTTTTGAAAGCCTCAACTAGAAAATATTGAACACTCTTCTAAGAATACATATTATATTTTTCAACTCAATATAAATTATATTTGTGAATATCAAATATTTAAAAAAGGTTTTTAATATTATTTCGGAATTTTTAATTTTGAATATGTAGTTTTGGACAGGTAGTGATAGGACATTTTACGTAATTTTTTATTTATAATTTCTAAACGAAATCTTTTAAGATTTTGGAACTTTACCAAATTGAGATTTTATATAAGTACTTTACTGGGATATTCTTAGGAAAAAAATGTTTTAATCGATGATGAGGAAAATGACAGGGACTTGGAGTAGTTAACTTTTTGGCACTCATCTATATAAAGCCTCTAAAAGCAGATCTAATTATTATTTCGACATAAAAATATTTTAATGAATTTTAATGAATGAATGCCGAATTCATAGGTTAGTTTCAATCAGTTCAAATGAAACTACAGTTTTATGGCAAATTTACCGAGAAATCCGAATCTCGGGGTCCAATCGCTTCTATAAGGCGTTTATGCTCATTCTTTATGTTCTTGAATCATTTTCGGGGAATTTTTCAACCTGCAAATTTCCAAGATTGTTTGATTCGATTCTTTTTATATATTTTTTCTTGATACTCTGAAGAGTCCTCTTTGAAAAATTTTTTTTAATCAGCGGGCTTTTTCATAATGTCCGAAATTACTAGTTTCAAATTAAAATTTGTTTAATTTGCGCAACAACAATATTACACTTTTATTTATTAAATAAGATTAACACTCATTTTTACGAGAAAAAAAGTTTCCCAAAATGAATGATTGTTAAAAAAATTATAGTACAGCTGTATTAATTTTTCAGACTTATTAACACCTAAAAGCCAGTTACAAAATGTTTCCATCAGGTACAATAAATTAGTCGATATCCTAATTATAAGTTAGAGGAGTCGAGGTTTTTCCCTAGATTTTGTTACGATATTACCGAATATAGTGGACGAACCAGAAGTCCTAGAAACTTTGAAAAGGACTTCAGAAATTCTAAAGCCTTGTGCCCTATGTAATGAATAACAACATCAGAAAATTGTATTCAAAACATAGTTTAGATTTCTCGGAAGTCATGCACGCCATGCATATGCATTCAAAAGTTACGAAAATGCACGGATACAAGAATAATGCCAGAGAAATATAAACATCACTTCGAATAAAATTATTTTAATTATTTTCTTAATTTATAAGGTTTAATATAAATCGGTAAGATATTCTGATAATTGCAAGAAAATTCGTTTATTTTTAAAACAACTTTTAAGTGGCTATAAACGTTAAGCGTGTAAAGTGAACCAATTTTATAATTATTAACGCACATTCATTTTAGAAAACTTGTTTTCTTGTCAAAATAAGTGTTTATATTTTAATAAAGCCACAAGGGCATAAGTACCAAATTTTGGAAATTCATTATATTCACTTAGATTAATGTATGAGACCTAACACATGTCTCTGTAGAATATTATGGTCCAGTTCGATTTGAAGTAAGTGAAATGAAAAATTGAAGTGCATAAGGGAACGAGCCGTAAGTATAATAGTGTTGTTTAGTGTACGTTCTTCCTCTCTCTAACGTATAAGGAAAACTATTTTGCACGAAAAAAGTATTAATAAACGCTCCATTACAAGGTAAAACAGTTTAAGGAAACCTGCTGTGACCACAAGGCAGCCCTGCCGATCTAATTAAAAAATTTTCCCATGCAGAATTTTGAATTGTAACAGTAGTTAAGCATTCTGATAATTTGCGGTTTTCCAGGGCGTCACCCTAAGCAAAACGGAATTTTCATTTGTGTAAACTCACTATTTCATTTTTGGATTTATTCAATATCTGAAAGCGTTTGTTTTTGTTCTGCAACTTCGGTTCTATCGCGAAAGCAGACTGGACTTTGGTAATTAATTATAATATAGATTATTAGAATTCTCAAAGGTTCATCTTTGAATATGGACATGCTGAACTTTTAATACATGACGAGATTCTACTTGGGATCATTCTGTGACAGCAAAGTGTGGTATTCGTTTATCGATATCGTTGATAACCAGACCCCTGTTCTAATCTAAGTTTATTAATTGAAACTAATTCTTCCGTTATACAATACGCGACTTATTCAATCAATTAAGATGGTAAAGCAGAACGATCAAAGGTACCGAAAATCGTTGAATGAACATCATTGATCAATTTCTGAAACGTATCGTTATGACGATAACTTGAAACAATAGCGTTCGCGATTACAATTGATGCGTGCTTTACAACAGTGCATTCTGCGCCACTTATCATGAGGGTCATCTAACATGTGAATATACGCACAAAATGATCCTTATGGCAAGTGGCGTATAATCCACTGTTGTAGAGCACGCTTCAATTGATGGTTCATGAAACATAGATTTTCAGAAGACAGTGTGCCCCAAATCGATTGGAAGCTGACAAAAAAAAAGTGGCTCGATAAAAGTTATCAGTACATTGTTGGAAATATTATTGATAATTGAAAAGTTTCCAAAAATATGTAATCAACTAATCAACCTCAGAGTTAGACGAAGAACTGAAAATTTTACATCCTTAATTTTGCATGAACGGGGTACAATCCACTGCCACTTTACAATAGTGTTACGTCGATTAATTGTATCTATATTTACAATAATCTTTTACAGATAAATATTCCTAAAGACACTATCGTACATTATGTTATAATTAACAACAACAACAGCAATAACACATCATTCTCATTGCGGATTTAACTACCAGTCATTATTTTACATCTGTAAATTACAAATTGCCAGAGGCCCGTTTCAAATTCCTCATAAGGTGGAAGTTACTCTGAATACATACAGAAGATTAGAAGATATTTTGCTATCTATTGAAATACTTTTTACCATTTAGTTTATTTACGGGTTAATGTATCGTAAACCGGATCTCTTTAACATTGCTATCATTTTTTAAATTCACATTTGATTCAAGTTTTAAGTTTCGTGACAGATGCCCTGGGCTGAGTATGTTCTGGGAGAAAGGTAGGTGCATTCTCGAATCGATGATGGATCATGCTCGAAGAAACATACTGGCTGACTTATAATGAGCTACATCGAGTCGTTGATTATTGTATATGTAATTTGTGCAACAATGACGCTAGATTTTAAATTTAAGGTGAATTACAGTTCACGATTGAAGTTCGAGAATCCTACTACTATACTAATGAACATTTTTTCCGTATAATTACTGGGAGAAATATTTATTGGAAAAACTGCTTTTCGGAAGAAACTGCAAATTTTTTGCGTCATACTTTAGGAATTGACATTTCATTTTTTAAATATTTGTTTCAGTTCTTCTTCTATAACTCTCAAGATATTTATGCACGAAGTAAGAAGCGCATTTTTAATAGAAAATGGATCATTTTTATAATGAGTTTTTGCGTTGCTCTCAATAATTGTTTAGCATTGCAAAGAAAAAAATTAAATCATCAAGAAGTTTAGCATGAATGTGCAATTTGTAACAGTTTTCCTTCTGCTTAATTATATAATTTTACTTTACCAAAAAATGTTCATATGAAACAAAATTGTTGTGCTATAGCTATTAATTCAGGCTTTTTACAAACAATACTTGTTATAAAGTATAATTATTATGTGCGAAAATCCTTTTGTTCTATTACAGGAACCATATATTTCGAATCACTGAATTTCAGTGGAATATTTCAGAAAGGCTCCTTGGTATTACACTTTTCTACTTTTTGTATACGATAATTTTCTCATAAATTGATAGCAATGCAAATCCAGTTTAATTATCACAGGAAGCAAAACAATTTGGTGTAAATTAAGTCTAAATATTCAGAAGCAAAAATGTCGATTGATAATAAAAAATTAAGTTTTACACAAAAAACTTGCACATGTTACGATTATTTCAGAACTAAAATATGGTCATTAACTAAAAATAAAACCTTCATTCAAGTTCGACTTTTTCTGCTTAGTGAATTCAGGTCCCCTAGGTCTTAATCGTTAATTGAAAATTAGCGAATAAAAAAAAATTTTTTAACCACATTGCTTTCAAAAAGGATTTGATACTACAGTAGACCCTCACAAAGCGCCCGATGCTCGAGACCGAGGTTCTCAGGAAGCTCACGCTTGGTTAAGCCACGCGGATTATTTGAATATAATCTCGCGCACACGCATCTAGTGACACGCTCAAGGCGCTAACCGAATTTAGAGCTAGTGTAAGGAGGAGGCACGTAGCGAGAAAGGCGCTTTCTGGAAAAGGCGTTTTGTGAGAGTCTACTGTAGATATTTATTTGAAATTCTGACTACATTAAGGCTGCACAACTTTTTATTTCAATAACTTTCAAACCAAATCTATTTACCTCTGAAAGATAAACAAATTAATGAATCGCACAGCTTTAATATACGTAGTTTCATTGAAACTTTGCGACAGATCGTTGACGTAACTAACTGGACATAACGTGAATACCCTGTACTGTAATGAAATTGAAAAAGTTCCATCATCGGTTCCACGTTATTCGTCTTGAAAGGAAGACAAACTTGTGTCAAGTCAGTGTGTTCGATTGAAAGGTTTTTTTTAAGATTCGAATTTTAACACGGCATGTCAATAACATGCGTTTCACTTTGATCATAGCTTGATAATATGCACTTAAATTTAGCCGTTTTAACGTCAAAGAGAATTATTTTCCTTCTTCATAAATTTTAGATATTTTTGTCTTCCACGAGCCTACAATTGCTTTGAGATCAACTAATATCACAACGCGTAGTGCCTACTTTATAATCATGCTATCATACAATTATTACATCCAGCGGCAACTGGACGAAGGAACTCGATCGCGACAGATTATCTAAAGCAGTTTCTAAATAAGAGACTTACAAAACATACATACGACTGAAAGTAACCAACTTTCAAACAATTAAATAGTTTCACAATTTACGTCACATCCCTTCGACTTCAATAACAGAATCGCTGCGATACTTAGTTAAGACGAAATCCTCAGTACATATTGAAGTATGCTGCCAATAATTTAACAAAATAGAAAATAAATAGCTTGGTTACACGAGGAAGATTAGAGTTCATAAACTTTGATCCTAGATTCGTTAAAACAATTATAGATATCATTCTTACAAGATTAGAAATAACAAGGAAAATGTTACCATCAGATTACCGGGTAACACTTTTGATTGTCTTCTCAAAGAGGTCAATCGACCACGATTGTTCGCATCCCGAACATCTTTACATGCTACCGATTTAAGCAATGCCGGAATTCGTCTTTGGACCGCAAAAGTAAGTTGGTAAATATCTTAATGGGTTAATTGGTAAATTTTTATGACTGGTTTTCTTCACTTTTCGTCTTCATAAATTTGTAGCTTTGCATAATTCGCAAAAGCTAGAACAAAGATTCATTTCGCGAATTACTTTCAGTTGAATATCAATTATTATTATGCGTTGAAGTGAATTCGAGCATGCCCCCGCAAACATATTTCTCCACATCTTTGTTCCTCTAGGCCAATGAGATTCGCAAAAAAATATTTTACACAAACTTGAGTGCGTGATTGCCAACGATGAATCGATTCAAAACGCGAATGATATCGATACCGATCGATCGGTTGATAACGCCTTATGTATATAACAACAAGGTTAATAGTTATAGCTAAAAAAGTTTACACTTATTTAGAATCACATGCCCGTGTAATAAAGGACAGTCCATTAGTTTTCTTTCTTTGACTCGACAATCAGTTCGTATTCCTTAACGGCGCGTTAGAATCTATTAATTTAGATTTACCTGGACCTATATTTCTTGGACAATGTGTTAGGCTTAATACTGTGAAAAATAAAAACGAATGTCCGTTCAGTAAACGTCCAAGTACGATGCTAATGAGCCTGCTACCTTCGGTTACGTTCTTCCAGGGTTCGGAATGTTGAACAGAAACTTATTCCATTTTTTTTACGAACAAGTAAGTTAATTTTATAACCTCGGAAAATTTGTTAATAAAAGAGTGAATCTTTTTCACAAGTCAGCACCTAAGTCATTAACGGAACCTGAAACATGATCTACTGACAGCTCTGCGAAACGAGTAGATCTTCGTGACGAATTATACTTTTAGTGAATAATTTAATGTAATTAAGTTACTCGCCAGTTGAACCACGCCGACTTTCGCGATATCACTTCTTGCTGCTTCGAGATGAGAGGATATAGTTAAATCATGATCATCCCTTGCAAATTGAATCTAAATCAATACACGATTGATTTTAAGATTTCCTTATTGAGTCTTCCCACTCAGTGCTTCCGAACCACTGCTTTCTCCCGTTGGAGATAAATGCAGTTCTTCGTTTTCAAATTTGCTGCACCGGCTGTGATACTCAGCTTGTAAAGCTGCTCTAACCTGTAAAAGAAACATTAATTAAAGCGTACGTAATCATTATTTCTTTAATAATTATTATTTTAATCCTTCATGCCGCAATGATACGAAGATGCACCATATTCCAGAAGCAGGGTTGTAAAAAATGACATTTGCATGCAAAACGTCATGGCATTCTCACTTTTGGATATTTTATGTTTGGAGTCCTAATGAAAAATCCAAGTTTGTGAGCTTGGAGAGGGGGGCTCGCCGCCATTTTGCAAACTAGCTGTGAATTCGATCTCGGGTGTTTCCAGTTCGTTTGTATTTGTAATTGTATGGTGCTCATTTAATCAGCAGTTTGCTTCTTCATTATGATTCACTAGCAAATATATTTGCTTTCTCATAGGAAAAGCATTAATGATTTCATCTATAAAAAATTACTAATGTAAATATTTTGAAATATTAGTGGGGGCCGACCATAAAAGTTCAAAAATACTCTCTCTCTCTCTTTTGATTGATTGATTTGATTGATTGATTGTATGATTAATTGATTGATTGTCTGGTTGATTGGTCATTGTTGGTCAGATTGTTTGGTCACGTTGAGAGATTGGATGAACGACGTTTAACGAACCAAGTGAATTTAGGTTGAACTAAGGACGATCAATTTAGGTTGATTGGAGCACGTTTAACGAAGCAAGTTTATTTAGCGTAAAGTGAATGGCAGCGTACGCAAAGATAGAACGGGGAAAGAATAGTGTGAATGATACTCTAAAGCGAAAAGTTATAAAGAATTGTAGAAACACAAGAGCTTGCCTGAAAGATGTATGGATGTAAATGAAACAAAAGATGTATGCAAGGATAGGGATGTGTGGAGGAAAAATAAGAAGAAGAGTGACGCTTGAAACGAAAGAGTATAGATATTCCTATGGGTTTATTAGCCAGTTTGAGTGTTTATGTGTGAACCGTGATGTACTATGGCCTTATGAACCTCTTCACCTGGGGTGATTGCCAGAGAGATTGATGAGCGACCCTTGTCAGGCCGATTTTTTAGGACAATTGTGTTGTTTAAATAATCAACACGCGACTTCTAGATTAATCTAAAATCTATCACTTCTCCTACACATTCCTTACTTACCCGTACCAGATGAATTTCTTGACCCCTGATAGTATAATGAGGCTAGAACCGAACGACTTACGCTTACCCCAAAAGAGATTTGGCTCAATTTAAGGATTGAGCGCTCGGACTTCTTACTAGAAGTCCATGATTCAAGCCCTGAGCCGGTACCTTTGGAAATTTTTCCATGTACTTTTACCGAGGTTCTAGTGGTTCGGAAACCAACTTAAGCTGTAGGTCCCCTCATTATGCACTTGGCTTTAACCCAGTCCGTGGATCGTGGGGTAAAAATTATCACCAGACTGCCGAAAATATCAAATAATGCATATCACTCTCATCAGAACACTTGATTGCATTACGAAAATGAGTCTGTGACTGATAATATAAAAACCGGGATAGCCCCGTGCAGAATACTCAGTTTGGTACACACATCCAACTCAAAAAGTGCCTTCGAAATATTGAGCTGTAACTATCTCAAGTCTTAGATATAATTTTTTTTTATGGTAGTCCTAAAAAAGCATCCAGAGCCGATAAATGTGATCTTTAACGCTCTCGGTCGATGCGTGAGGACAACAGCAATAAACGACAAACTCCAAACTCTACCATATACCTAATATTGTACCTACTACATCATCACAAGAAATTCTGAACATCGTATTGAATTCTCAAGACCTTTGACTCATCAGGCACTTGATTTAGTCCGTGGCTAATGCCAAAACACCGGGTTCACCCGAGAAAAAAGTTAAAAAACGCAAATAATAATAATAATAATAATAATAATAATAATAATAATAATGATTGTACGAACACAGAGTTTCTATTATGAAAGCGTAAAGTTTGAGACTCAACGAGAAAAGAGACACAATTTTAGGATAAAGTTCGCTGCGAAGTATCACCATATACAGAGAGTAGCCGTAAGAGATCTTATCCCTAAGGTTGAGGACATCAGAAATGATCTCCTCATCTCAGAAGACTCTTCTTACTTAAATACCCGCAATTAGCTACAAGAATAAAGAAACAGAATCTAGTAGACCAAAAACGCTCATATATCTATCAACAAATTGCTTTCGGCGGTTTAAATAGCTACCATAAAAATGTGAGTAGACCAAGAGCCTCCTATTGATGAGCTTCCTCTGGAAGAAACTAATTGAAGCTGAAGGCATAGGTGCTAAGGATACTGAAGATCAAGTACCGGATCCACTAGAACCACATCTGGATATTTACGTTCCCGTTGATGTAGACAGCGAAATCCCAAAAAAACTGCAGCACCTTCAAAGGAATTTTGGTCAAGATTTACTAGAGTTCAGAGATGTAGAACCAACACGAAGGCATTCTCTGCCAAAGATGTTCATCACGCAAGATCTGCGAGCGATAATAGCGTACCTAAACGACAAGGTTTTGCCTAAGCATTTGAAAGCAGAATAAACTGTGTTACAGGTGCAAACTCTTGTGTATTGTGCAGCTGTAGCAGTCGTTAGAACGTTGAGTCGAAGAACTCGGTCTAAAAATATAGTCTTTGCCTCAGAAAGGGAACAAGATCAATAATGGAAAATCAGGTTAGATATGGATGTCAATTAAGTAAGGAGCAAATTAGGTCGATTGACTTAATATAAAAAAGAAAATAGAACTAGAAAGCTGATAGGCCATGTTACTAAAAGCATCCAACATCGGAACATCGAGACATTGACATCAGCAATATTAAATGAGACTATAGACTCCCAACGGCAGAAACTTGATGTACTTACTGCTAGACTACATCGATACAATAAGAGTAGTGCAAGAAGACAGCATAATCGAACCTTCCAGGTAGAAGAAAGAAGGTTCGATCGTGAATTAAGTAAAGAGCAAAATATCCAGCAAGACACCGAAGTTCCTCATTTGGAAGACCCAGTTCCGGACATGATGCACAATTTCTAGTACAAGTACCTGACGAGTGTGCATTCTGCATTAGCAAGATGCTTCCAAAAGATCATCGGACATCCAGATCTGATGCCAGGCCTTACGCTCAAAGATACCGCGTACAGGTTGCCTAAAAAACCAAACGCTCACATCTGAGTTCCGACCAAGAGCCTGTTTCCCAACGATCTATAAGTGCCTTACAGCTGTAATTGCAGGTAAGTTTTACTCTCATTGTGACGAGAATAACACCCTAACAGAAGAACAAAAATCAAGTTGCAAGAACTCGCGCAGCGGTAAAGGTCTAGTCACCATTGACAATGTGGCCATGACGCAAGCTAGAAAACATCAAACAAAACTTGCACACGGCTCATATTGACAACAAGCAAGCGTTCCTTTCGGTACCAATGACATCCACATGGACGTTGGACTAGATAAATGCAGAACAGTGGTAAGAATTAGAGACCACAGAATTAGATGAAGGGAACGAGGATCACATCGAGGTAATGGCTGAGGGTGAGTCATATGAATAACTGAGTATTCTTTATTCTAAGGGTATTCAGCATAAGGTAGTTAATAAAAGGCTAATGACTGCCTTCACTACAAGACCCAGATTGGTTCTGAAGAGCTCTCTCAATTCAGTCAATAAATCAGGGCTATTAATAACTACGCCATCCCTGTCCTCACGTACTCTTTTGGGCTCATCAAATGGTCGAACACCGACCTTGAAAGGATGAACAGAATCAGCCACGCTGAAATGACCAAGCTCCGAATGCACCACATTAATTCGGCGATTGAAAGGGCAATTCTATCAAGACATACAAGGAGTAAAGGCGTTATAGATGTCAAGAAACTGTGTATATCACATCTTATAGAGTTGCAAAATTATTTCAACAGAAAGCGAGATGTTGCGCTTCATAACACCACTTGTGAAGCAGATCTCGATCACACGCCCTTGAACTTATTCTCAGAGAAAGCCTTGAGTATCACAGCGGATATTATACATCAAAAACTTGCCCTGAACCTAGGACTCTTAACAGAATGGATGCCTTTCTACAGACACATTCCAGTGCGCGTTTTGGAAAACGAATACTACATCTTATACTAGGATGTTACTATCCTGACGGATCATTATATCTGAGTCAATCGATCCTCCATTGTAAAAAAAAAGGTAAAAGAGTCTATATCATCGACATTGCTTGTCCACTTAAACTGAACTTACAGGCAGTCTACACAACCAAGATCCATAAGTATAGCGAGCTAAGGCATGAAGTGAAGACAGTATGGAGAAATGTGTAACATGCGTCTCGAAACCTCCATTCGATGTGAGTCTATATACTGACAGCGCCGTGTGTAAGACTTTATATAATATGTGCCAGGTATGAGTCTATTTGCATTTCTGACGATTTTGAGTATTAGACAGCTCTATGAGATAATCGGAGAATGAAAACGAAAATATAAATGAGTCTCTTTCGTTCATTTCCGTTCATTATAGGATTATGAGCATTCTGAAACAAGATCGACAAGCTAAGAAAATTAAAAAATTTGAGAAAGAATTTGAATATGCAGCAGAAAAGAAAGTTATTTCAAAATAAAATATAGAAACTTTTATACAAATGATTTGGTTTGAAAATTACAATTAAAATGTAACTATCTTCGAGAAGTATATTGTGTTGTCATTAAATAAGAAATATAATTTTTACGCAATGATGGCAACCGTGTATGTGTGGATGTTGTGTCGTCTGCACCCATGTGGCATTTGGAGGTTATGTTCACGATTCACCAAGTCAGTTAACTAAAAGAGCTAAGCGAGATCATTTTATTTATTTAATAATTTATTAATACATAGTGATTTAGTGTAAAAAGTATGGAATAATTATCAATTGAACGTAAATCAGTGATTAACAAAATCGTTGTAATGGTAAGAGTAATTTTTTTCTTCAGTTATCATCAGAGTTATTAATATCGTGAAAAATAAGTGACTGCTTATTATTACGTTTTTATTATTATCTAACATACTGACTGATAGAACTTTGGGGCTAATTATGAAGTTAAGAGTTAATTAAACACTTCATACCCTTTTCATTATTTTAGAGTGTACTTGTGACTTTTTAATATTTAACTTGAATCGGCTCTCCTGAAAAGTTTTTGAAATGCAGATAGACTCATACTTGGCACAAATTACACACAGTCTCATAGACGGCGCTGTCAGCATATAGACTCTGAATGGAGGCGTCACTCCATTCATCCTATTCTGATTTCTGCTGCAAGCAATGTGCATGCAAGATGCACTGAACATCTCGAACATCTAGGAGTCAACAGGGTACTGGCAGCAGCTCAAAAAGCGGTTTTACTGAATACCTATCACATGGTAAGAAACTTCCTAGACCATTAGGAAGTAGACGACTGAAGCATTATAGAGACAGAACTAAAGTTTACATCAACATGACATCTTCGCAAGAGATTTCAAACTTCCTTATGAACTTTTGACATCTTTAACTCATCAGGCACTTGACACAGTCCGTGACTGATGATGGAAAACCGAGTTCACCCAAGAAAAGAGTTTAAAACGCAAAAAAATAGCCTCGGGGACTTGAGGGCCTCAGTGGCTCAAGCGGCTAAGCGCTCGAACTTCACTTTAAAGGTCCGAGGTTCGACCCCTGAGCCGTTACCTCTGGAAATATTTTATGCACTTACACTGAGGTTTTGGTGGTTCGGATTCCACCTTAAGCTGTAGCTCCC